>BEXV01000323.1:237709-248415 GCA_003118195.1 Hemicentrotus pulcherrimus | reverse complement strand
CCTATAGAGTGCACACAAACCATCCACAAAAAAATATAGCCTTTTACCCTATAGAAGACGGAACACTGGGGGCAGCATCATCAAAAGTTAGGGGTGTGTAGATTATACATGATACACCTCCATACAAAATTTAAAAGAAATTCATCAAGGAATAGTGCAGTTAGACCACACGCTAGAGTGAGGAGGCGCGATAGCTCAGTCGGTAGAGCAGTGGTCTTGTAATCCGGTGACCCGGGTTCGAAACCAAGGCGTGCGCTAGTGCCCTTTGATAAGGCATTAATCCTCATTACCAGGTCCTTCAGAGAGGACCTAAAACCGTCGGCCGTCTGGTTGCTTACTAATGAGCATTTATGCTTTCTTAGCAGTCAGGTAAAATAACCACCACCACCACCACACAAGACATCTATCAAAATATGACCATCGACCCTATAAAAGACAAGGCACTGGAGGCAGCATCCAAAAAATCTTTGGGTTTGTAGATTATACCAAGATACATCTTTGTTCAAAATTTGAACAAAATCTCTTGAGAAATGTGGCCTATAGACCGCACACAAACCATTCACAAAAAAATAGAGCCTTTTACCCTATAGAAGACGGAACACTGGGGGCAGCATCACTAAAATTTAAAGGTGTGTAGATTATACTAAGATACACCTCCATACAAAATTTGAAAGAAATCCGTCAGGAATGTGGTAGTTAGAGCGCACACAAGAATATGACGCAGCGGGGGGCGGCATACTGCTGGGGGATACAATTATATAATATCACAACGTAAAGATATGATTATATCTTGGGGGGGGGGGAGCTAAAATTTAATAAGGCTATTTGCTCTTTATTGCTGACCCCTCATTTTCATAATTTATCATTAAGTAGCGTTTTTCTCTTACATGCTTGCTCTTCTTTTCATTAAGGTGGTTTAATTATAATCCAGATTTTTTATAATGAAATAAATTGAATTGAATTAAATTGGAACTAACTGGTATGCAGTGAAACCACCCAGACAAACAGTGTCAATAAAAATGGTAATACCATGTAATAAAACATTATACTCAAACTGGAATACTCCATCTCAACATCAAACTTACCTGTGGCAGTGTGCCTTTGACTAACCCTGGGATGTCCGACGAGTCGTATCCCAACGACGCCAGTCCGTCGTCTACTTTCAGGTCGTACATGTACTTCCTGACGGTGTCGGCCAAGCAGCGACCTGCGTCCGCGAGCTTGACCCCCGTGATGTCAGTGCCTGGGGATGTGAAAGAAAGGTCAAATGTCAAACTGTTAAGAGCATGTTGGGTAACTTCAGTGTTTTCATTGTGTTAGAAGGGAAAACTTTTTTTTGTAGATTTCTTTGTTTTCATAGCGCGTTTCATCAAAACGCTCTGTGGAAAATGATCAAAATCTCCAATAAGTCATATTTTGGAGAGAAATAAGTCCTTGGTCATTTCATTGGCACGTTCTCATTTGACACGGCAAGCTGCAGGTTTTTTCTTTGTAAATAGTGACATACGATAACCTGAATCAATCAATATTTCAGCATATTACAGCACACATATGGTGAGTACGGGTACTGGTAGGACCTTCGTTGCAGGCAGCTACTCTTATTCATCCCCATTTCTGTTGTTTACTCAATAAAAGGTGTTGTCAATCACCAGGATTAATTTGGCCTTCAGTTTATGACCAACAGGTCTGACATAATGCTTTGCATTTTCCACCAATCGCCCAATAAAGAAAACAATATTTTTTTTACATTTCTTGTCTGAAGACTCTCCGAGAGACTGGGAGGAGTGGGGAGATTTATTGATGGGACTACAGGTTTGCCGTGTGCAAAACTTGTACACCAAGACATGGTATTTCCATCAAGTCTGGTGTCAGCGAATTAAGACCTACTGCACATGGAAACCTACGGACATCTCCATTCAAATTATGTGAGGGCAAATTATCCATTGCTTACCGAGAAGTTTAGCAGCTTCTAAATGTCTTTCAGGACAGCTAGGCCCTGTGAAGTTGAAGACAGCAGGTGCTGTCATAACGACAGACAAGCCATGGGGCTGGTGGAAAAGAGCAAAGAGATAAAGATGTAATACAGTCAAACCTGTCTTTTAAGGCCACCAAAGGGATTCACAAAAAGCGGCCACTGTAGACAGGTTCTTCAACACACATTTCCTTCCAGAGGGTGGCAATATGGGTGACCACCATAGACAGGTGGCCATTAGAGAGAGAGGTGGCCTTCAAGACAGGTTTGATTGTATTCATTATTACAGACTCAAGGTTGTTGGAGCAATATGACAAAAACTCCCAGATAATTTTAGACCATCGGGTACAATAGGAAGGGCTTCACCAGTAATTTTTTTCAGAAGGGGGTCTGATTTATTGTTTTTGAGTCTGAATGCATGAGCCTGATGTAAATTGAAATCTGCGGGGTCCAGACAATTTTTCTGCTATTGGTATGCACATAGCTTTTTGAAATGTATGCACATAAAACTTCATATACTGTATAAGCAGATAATTTGGAGTACAGATATCTAAGCAGATAACAGAGACACTAATGTTTTCTTTAGTCATGTATTCACGATACAAACACAGTCTATTTAAATCCATCTTTGCATATTCATTGCCGGCTTATTTTTTTAGTGTGGTTAAATTTGCAAGACTACTACAACTTGTCCAACTTCTAAAAAACAAAACCCTTGCAAAAATAAACAACCCATATAGTACCAGTAATCTGAACATTTTTTCTTTTTCTGCACAAAGTACGACAATACTCTGCAAGAGGGATGTACTCCTATGTAAGAAGAAGAAGAAGAACATAAGTCCTATGCAAAATCATCAGGAGTTGAAAGTGCCCCAGTGCTTCACGGTCAATTTTCTTGAAACTGTTTGCGACTGTAGCATGCTTACTGGTATTTGAACCTAACACTGATGCACAGATACAATGTACACCAAACCTTCAGTGAGGTTTATTTGTTTGTTTTTTAAAGATAAAGACCAGTTCTGGTCATGCGATTGCATTGTGGAAGAAACTTTGTGGAATCGATCAGAAAAGGTCGATCATCTAGCATATAAGTATTGGTGTGTACTGCAAGGTTCTGGAATCATTAAAATGATAAGAAATTTGGCCCGGTACACAGAAAGATGGATATATGGGACTATGCGACACGTGCGCAATATCTATCCAGTCCAGACGGATATAATAATTTACCAAATATGTCAATTAGTAGGCGGTTTCCCAGCAAAATGTGTATCATCACGTATTAGTCAAAACATATTCTTTCACATGATTGGTAATAAGAGCTTCCGTTTCATTTTTTAGAGAGGGGGTCGTTTCCAAAACTGGTCTATACCTTTAAACATGGGATGATGTGGCTTCCCATGATGAAATATGGTTCCATCAACATGTTACAATTAAAATACTGCACAAACTAAATACACAAGAGGAGAACAGGGGGGTGTGTCACATAGGTCCTAAGTTGAACTTGTCTCTAAGTTGTACTTAACGATTATGGATAGCTGTCAGCATCTTTGAAAATATTTTGTTAAATCAGCCCGTAGTTGCAATTTGCGGGATATTTGGTCAAGAAAATATCCTGAGAAATCTTGGTCATGTTTCCAAAATATCCCGCTACTTGGAAAATAGCAGGCTAATTTGCGCCCCTCTGAGCTAGTTTGTGATGAGAGTATAGTCTGGTGAAGGTGCAATTTCCAGCTTCGGGATAATATCCCAAGACTGAAAATAGTGGGTTATTTGGCAAACTTGTGCCGATGAATACAGGTCTAGAGGCTCACCACGATAGCATGGTCCACATCGTAGTCCCGAGACTTGAATCCCTTCACCATACCAGCAATGGGGTACGACATACCATGGCTGAAGAAGATATGAGGAGAGAACAGTGCAGTAATATCCATGTTATTTTCATTTCTGTTTGAACCACTGTTAAGAAATTGTATGCTAACGTTAAACTGAAAATAAGTGTCAATCTTGGAACTACTACAAAAAATGTTAGAGATCAGACTGAAGCTAGAGACTTCGGTGATGAGCACTGTTTTTATTAATATTATTTTAAGCTAAAATGATGCCCAGCTACGAAGTAAATGACCTCTAATTCATATTTCTTACACACATAAAAGTCCCTAGTAGTATCCTACAAACAAAGTTTGAACATCTTTCAGTGGGTGAAAGCTGGATCAACACATTCTGAAAACCTGTTTTTACCTTCTAAATCTTGATTTTTGCAATGTTTCTACACTTAAGATGCCGGTAAGGAAAGCTCATCATATTAATTTTGCCTCGCCTGAAGACTCTCTGAGACACTACAGATGGTACATCCTAGTTGCTGGGTGAGAGACATTAATGCAATTGCACCAAGTCCGGTGTCAGGGAATTATGACATACTTCACATGGAGGAAAGACTAGAACTCACCATAGATGAACACCAGCATTGCCGAAGCCCACACCAGCAAAGACACTGGCTAGATGCATCTCAGATCGAGCCTCCAAATCTTCCGGGTCAGCCACAGCTCTGGGGTTTACAGGTAAGAACAAAGAAAGATGTATTGTTGGGGAGTTGTACAATACTCACTCCTGCCGCAATTGCTCTGCATCTAAATTTTTGACGAAATAAAGTCTAGAGCGATTGTCGAGGGGGAAATGTCGGGTCACTGTATCGTCTTGAGATTATGCTAGAGAATGAAAATAATCACGTAAGTCTAAGAAAACCTGTTCTAAGGGTGATGTTTGAATATACTTGGAATTCTGCCATAGATTAAGTCCAACTTAAGTCAATCTTAGTCTTTGTGAAACACCCTCCAGACATCACTGATAGAATGACTACTTTGGTAGGCTTGTGTATCTTACCTCTTGAAGAACTTCTCAAGCATCCTAAGGGCGTGGCTAGACCAGATATCACTGATGGGGTTGCTACCCTGGTAGGCTGGTCGGTTTTTGGGGTGGGTTGGTCTTGGTTTACGCTCGTTGTATGGGATGGCAGTGTAGGACTCCAATGCATGACTTTTCAAAGGAATAAAGATATAATTCATTTCTAAAATGCTGATTTGCAGTGATATCTGGTTGTCATTTTCATTCATGTTTTTTATTCATTCAACAATGAAAACATAGGTGAATATAATCTGTTTTTAACATAAATCATGAACTGTGCAAATCTATACCTCTTAAAAATCAGAACAAAACCCAGAATATGTCCATTGGGTAATAACAATTCCAAATTGTTGCTTATATACATATATATAAAGCAGAATTTGAAATATGAGATCACTATTACTGTTTTTTTTTCTAATGACTTTCTCCCTTGTGGCACAAGCCAAAATATACTATGGATAATATATCAGTATTGGTCCTAGTAAAATTGACATTTTAGTCATTCTGTATTTTGAAACAAATGGGACGGTTGTCCGGTACAACATCACAATTACATTACTAAATGCAGCCAATTTTAAGTACCCATACGAATAATGATTACAACTATGAAATCTGTATAACTTTTGTATACGTTGTCCAATTTCATTTTAAAAGAGCTATATCTACATGTATTAAAGTTGTATTCTCCTGCAATATCAACTTACCACAGCACATCGAAGCCACTGTAAGTAGTAACTCTGTTAGGCATGCTGAGGGTGTGCAAGGGATCAACGATACCCAGCAAAGGCCTGATCACTCTGCTAGCAATACCTATATCAGCAAGGAAAAATGACCAAATGATTTGGCATGCAAAAGGTTGCTCCATTCTTCTAAACTCAGACGTGCACTATTGCGTTAAGCAGGTCGTTAGCATTTAAATGGGTGTAGCTTGAAAAATATGTGCTTATTTGAAACAAACGAAAAACAAAATATGGAACCGGTAGTTACAATCTAATTTCTCTTTTTGTATTCATCAGTAAACAGAGAAATCCCTGTTGTGTCTAAATAAACATGTACGACATGTGTAGAGAAGTCAAAACCTAAAAGGTAAAGACCAGTTCTGGTCATGCGACTGCATTGTGAAAGAAACGTTGTGGAATAGATCAGAAAAGGTTGATCATCTAGCATATAAGTAATGGTGTGTACTGCAAGGTTCTGGAATCATCAAAATGATACGAAATTTGGCCCAGTCTTGGGCCAAGTAAAGTTACAAACACTGTACACCAAAAGATGTATATGGGACTACGTGACACGTGCGCGATATCTATCCGGTCCAGATAAATATAATAAATTTACCAAATATATCAATTAGTAGGCGGTTTCCCGGCAAAATTTGTATGATTAAGTATTAGTCAAAACGTATTCTTTCACATGATTGGTTATATAAGAGCTTCCATTTCATTTTTTGAGAGGGGGGCGTTTCCAAAACTGGTCTTTACCTTTAAAAGCGATTCATCAGAAATTTGTGGCATGTGCTTATGCTTAAGACCTCCTGCCAGTGGCAAAACAATTCATTTATTGATTTTTTATCAGGGTACAACACACTTTCACCTGAAAGATGATTTATTCATAGTTATAGCTATAGTTTGTTGTGTATGTTACGGGTTAAGTGTTGCTGTAGCAGCTGTACTATATTCAAAATCTTCGAACATAACTTCTATAAAGAGATATTGCAAGTTTAAATACACTCTCACTTAACAAAAAGGCAAATTGTGGGTAGACTACTACCCATACACACTCGCACTTACTTACATGTATCTCAATACCTACCTGTTTTAGCTCGGAGTGGAGTGTAGTCAAATATAGACACCCCTGTAGTCTCGCTTCCAGTCCCTGATGTAGTGGGAACTGTGAAAATTTAAAATGGTAAGTAGAAGTTGTAGAACATGTATTCTGTAGTATTGACATGTAGTTTGATAACATTGTTTTATTTATATTAGCATTATTAACAGAAGAAGTGCAATAGTGTGAAAAATATAGAATTAATGCTGTATTTATTTGTACTCCATCCCAATTGTTCTTCTAAAAAATAATAATCTTTTAAAGTCCACTCCAAATTTTATTAAGTTAAACCGAAAATGGAAATTCTTTTTGCCCAATTGATCGTGAGCCTGGCAGCCACTGAATTGCGCCAGATCGACGTTGCTCTATCACTTATCGTTGAACGCCAAATAAGGTAGCCGTTACTCCCGTCTTTTAACAAATTTTGGTATGACGCGGCCAGGGTTCAAACCCACTACCTCCCGGTTGTGAGGCGGATGCTCTACTGACTGAGCCAACACACTGGTCTAAATTATAATGCCATCATCACCTCCACTGCTACTACTACTAATTTTACCCATACTACTATTACTACCACTACTTCTACTACCACAACCACTACATCTACCACCACACCACAACACCCACCACCATTACTACTACTAGGTCATGCAGAATGCCTATGGTGCTATATATTATAGCTGGATTTTCTAAATAAATAATGATAAGGAATGCAATTGAAAGATTGGATAATTTTGGAAGGCAGCCTTTCAACGGAAAAGAAAACCTTCAAGGGGAAAAAATTCTTGTACAAAACACAAGGAGAGAAAATACAAGAAACCTTTCAAGGAATACAAAGTAATAAGGTTATTGTTGACATGGAAAATTGGGAATGGTAGCCACGACTACTCTCCTAATAATGTGCAATATATAGGATGTAGATACGTAAATATACATGAGTTACAGAACATATTTGACAACATACAGTGCTAAATTACTTGATTTATATTCAAAGTGTTACCCATATGTTTCTAAATGTGACTGGGCTAATAATGAAACAAAGCTAAACAATTTGCAACAGTAACACAATCGATATTTTCTTAATAAAAAATTACAAGACAGTTCTTTGGGGCAAGCTTGATAGATGATTTATACCTTTTTTTTTTAAGAATTAGTTTTAGAGCAAAGTTTTTAAAATTTGTTTACCTATGATCAAATTAAATAATTATTTAAAAATAATATTGGGGCAGGCAATATTTCGGTAATTTGTTTTTCATTCCATAACTAAAGGTTATAAATCACAGTCCATACAGTGCAGGTACGCACTAGTGGATCGTTAGTGGATTGTTAGGACAACATTGACATTCGTTTGGCATTTGCTCTGGTTCACTAACGAGTCTGTTTAGAGGTCGTTTTTTAGATTGCTGTCAGTTCTTTCCGTCCAACCCCTGCAGATCTCTTCGTCTGGAATTGGGTGCGTATTCCTGCGTATATGGATTTTGGCAATGCGATCTTGTCTGTTCCTTTGATTTTGTTTGATTTGACGGCCCCTTAGCTCTTAACCTCACAATGATAACAGTTTAAAATCAAAAGGCGAATCATGACATTTTAAAGTTGGCTGAAATTGAGCAGGTGAGTGCGGAAACCAACACACTTGTGATAGAGACTTACTTGCAATGAGAGGCTTCACTGCTCCTGGGATGGGAAGACCCTTACCGACAGGGGCGTTGACAAAGTCCAGGAAGTCGGCATCCCGGTGAGAATCGTAGAGATTGGCAGCCTTGCAAGTGTCCATGACAGAGCCTCCTCCAACAGCCAGGTAGGCGTCAAAGTTTCGGGCTTTCACAAAAGAGATGGCCTCATGAAAACTGTTAATAGACAGATATATAGATAGAGAGAACATTGATGTACCGTGCGAGTCAAAACAAATTACACTCAGATAATTGTCATTTATTGTCGATTGTCGATTTTTTGCACTCTCTTAAACAATGTCTCCTATTCATCCAAGCGTGAACAAATACCACACACAAATGATACTTAATGATTTGGGATCATTTATTGTTCATAGATGATTTTTAAAATACCGGTAATTAGCAATTCTCTAGTTGTTAACTTTTTTTTTTGGGGGGGGGGGCTCATACTGTTCATGTTAAAAAAAGTTGCAGCAAAGCCAAATCCTCATTAATTTGCAGTGTGAACAAGATTATTATTGCCATTATTATTATTATGGTAGTAGTTTGTGTGGTAGAATCAGCGGGAAAATCACCACTTCAAATTTCTGTATCTTATAACACAGAGCTCAGTGAATATGCAAGACCTATGCCACATGCAGTTGCCTTTCGTTTACACATGAAAAACTACTGCGTCATATCTGCACGAGACTTAATTCAGTTTGATATGACAATTAAAATCACTTTTTAACATATTAGAGGACTAGGTCATCGGAATATGGTCCCTGGCTCATATTAAAAAAATAACAGAAAAACATCTACTCCAAAAATGCTAGATTAACTGAATTACATTTCCGATAAAGTATTTAAATCGTGCTGACGAATTTACCTTATATCAGTTGGCTCAACCCTGACATTGTCAAACACCTCATAGTTGACATTAGCCGCATTCAGGGACTCCAGAACAGTGTCCATGATTGGAAGGCTTGCTATCTGCACGTCAAAATAGACCAATCATATACCATCTTTCATTCATCCATTTCTCATTGATGTGTAGAAATTATTTAGTAATTTATTTATCATTATCATTAATAATTTTTCTGCTTCTTTTTATTATCATTATCAATATGATCTTTATCATCATTCTTATAATCATTATTATTATCATTAGTGGTAGAAGTAGTAGTAGTATTTATCACCACCATCGTCATCATAATTCCTGCTAGGTTTATTACAATTGTTGTAATAAATATTATCATCATCATCACCATCTTACAATTGTCACCATCAGTAATAATATCATGAATGGCAAAAGTTAATGTCTTAGATTTTCACTTTAAATATCTTTTCTTTGTTTGAAATGACTGAATTGGGTTTTTGGAAATCTCAACCTAAAGATCGAAAATCAAATAAATGGAAAATTATACCATGATAGCCATACAACGATGTACAGGTACATCTCGACGTGTAATAATAACTTCTTTTGTTGATTCACCTAGTACAGTGTCACCTTTCTGTGCAGTGGTGTTTTCGATATACCGTATCTTTTGATCAAGAATGCTAGGAGTATATATTTATTATATTATATTTTATACAACACCTACTTGTATCCTTGTCATTTGATTGGAGGATTGTTGGTCACATGATATTCAATAGATGTTATATTGCACGGTCGTGCATTTTTGGTTATATGCGCCGTGTATTTTTGGTTATATGCAGACTGCGTACCTCTCTTCCGTGCGCGCGCGTATCCCTGCATGTATCTGACGCGAAGGCAATCTAAATGTTATCGAGAAGGCTTGACTCCAACTTTAATTTATCTGTTATATAAGGAGTAAAGCAACATTTGTTGATTAGCATTCTATTAGATCTTCTTCGATGTTGTATAAAACAAATAATGAATGTTTTTTATTCGTTCAATGGTGCAAATATTTTCATTCGTTGAAAGATTAACGTTAATTCTATTCAACTCGGCTGACGCCTCGTTGAATAGAATGTTAATCTTTCAACTCATGAAAATATTCGCACTATTGAACTCATAACCATTCATTATTTGTATAATATTATAATTACATGTATATATTTACATGCGCAGAAAGAGACAAAAATCACACCGACAAACTTGAGTCTATTTTAAGTGCAATACAAGGTAATGTTTTTGTATCATGGCTTCATAAGGCCTAAAAAAAGAAAGATGTTGTATGGCTCTCTAGGTGCCAGAACCTGGGTCGGTCGGTCTGATATCTATTTTTTCCCACCCTCAAAACAGCGACCCTCGCCCCAAAAACTCAAACCAGGAACGTCTCAACGCTGGTTTGTAGCTGATGCAGTGAATATACACGTACACAAGGCCGGGGGGGGGG
>BEXV01000323.1:197986-208385 GCA_003118195.1 Hemicentrotus pulcherrimus | reverse complement strand
AACAACAGGCATATATCACAATTGAATAATACAAGATACTTTCTTACCTTTGAAAGGAAGACAAAATAAGAAAAGTGTTTACTGGGATGCATGGCAAAACAATGTGAGGTGCCACTCTTGGTATCCCAGCTAGTGATGAGTTGGGTGAGGCCACTCTTGCAGGAGGGGGTACCTAATCAACTAAAAGGAGGGACTGTGGGGGCTAGAAATATACTCGTGTTATACATAATAAATCAAAGATATACAAAAAAATAGGGGGGGGTATTCTGTGGGGCTCCACACCTTCCCCTCCAAAAATAAATGTCTCCTGGACATTTCAACTTTCAAAACATTTACAACAATTCATTAATATAGAACAACAATATAATGTTCATATAGTTCTCGTTCCATGTCGTCCTGAAGTATAGATGATCAATGAAGTCCAATATAGTCCATGTCGATTCTACGCTCACAAAATAATCATCGTGCTCTAATTCCTCGATCTATACATGTTGCATCAAGTTCATTAACGTGTTGCAAATCTTTATAGCGAAAACATAATACTAGTACTCAAAGTCTTCAGAATTACATATCATAATATCATATCAGAATAACGTGGCTTTTCCATTCATACAAATAACATTTGCAAAAACATTAACCCATTCTACGGGCGCGCCTGACATACGGTGAAGGTTTCTAGGGAACGTCGCGAATGATCCAAAGACTTTATCACATAAATATCGAGTGTCATCGCTTGTTTCTTTATATTAAACCACAATTCCTGACATGATTCACAACTTGTTTCATCCTAATTCTTTGCGTCACTCGTATCTCTGGTCTACTAAACTACTCGCACACACTATCCTATATAACGATGCATCTACTGAAAAAAAAAAAAGAGAAAGAATCTGTTTGAGGCATTCCTCAATGATTGACTCGCTCGCTAGGAAAATTTAAGCTAGTCTTCTGTCGTCTGCTGTTAGTAGTGGGTTGGTGGGCTACTAACGTCTGCATCTGTAATGGCATTTACTGGAAAGGTGCTGGGGGCTGAGCTGTTGAGGATGGCGGCTTGGAGAACCCCTGGACATCCTTGACTCCACTCTTTGCTCCGTCATCTATTTCCTCCCAGTAAGGGTGAGGCTTCCCTGGGCCACCTGGATGGGCCAGGCTTCGCACCAGGACCATTATCTCCTTGCTGTAGCACCCTTCTGCGTACTGTACGGTAGCCTTTTCTTTTCTCTGTAGCTCGTCCCATTCTCTGTGATGCTGAGCCAACCCCATTATCGAATCAGATTCTCTCCGGCACTCTCAGTATACTTCTAGTCCTTTTACGTCTTCTCACTGCGCTGCTTCTTCAATTACCCCACAGTTTGTGTCATAGGACAGCACATCGTCCTCGTGTCTCTTCGACGATGGCTGTCCTGGCAAGGTCGCCAAATTTGTAGCGCCCGTCCCGCGGAGGGGGGCATACCTTTGAAAGGAAGACAAAATAAGAAAAGTGTTNCGGGGGTGCGGCGTTATCGCCGGCAAATACGGTATTTGTGAAATATTTTTCTGTTTCCCGGTATATAATCATTTAGTAACGTGCTGTTTTGTCATTTTCTTTTCTAGCATTACTGCAGTTGCCACTTTCATCTGTCTGAAAGTCATCTGGCAATAACTATCCATCATGCCTAAGGAAAAGAGCCATATCAACATTGTGGTTGTCGGTCACGTAGATTCCGGCAAATCGACCACTACCGGTCATCTCATCTACAAATGTGGTGGAATCGACAAGCGTGTCATCGAGAAATTCGAGAAGGAAGCTTCTGAGGTTCGTTATATTCTATTTCCTAGAGCAAGCTATGTGCTGGCAAAATTAAAATATTAAAATGAAATCACCATTCGGGAAACACTAGCTTAACTCTTATCGTGCCAAGAACACTGTTCTGTGCATGTGCTGGCGTGCCACGCTCACATATTCAGGTTTCTGGTGGCTTGCCATGCACACATAAACTCTCATTCGCTGGTGTGCCACAGACACATTTTCGTGCATAAGTACACATGCTAATTGAACCTACCCTAAATTAACTTGGCACTCAGGGTATTAGTGGCTGGCACAATAGGGATTAGCACTGTGGCACTGGGTGAATTGCATGGGGCAACTTGAGAGTTAATTTGGCATGAAAATATTAACTGAATAAAAAAAGGACTTATTTTATGCATTTCCAGGGTTAGCAGTTAAAGGGCAAGTCCATCTAATTGGCAAATTGATTTGAATAGAGAAAAAATTAACAATTCAAAAACTGGAAATTTTATTTAAATAAATGAAAGTTACGGAACTTTCAAAATGTTGCATAAGTTAATGAAAATGTTATATATATCACACTAGATGGAAAATTTCGGTCTCTTTTTCAAGTCTCTTATTCATAGGGTCTATGAAGTATTTATACTTCAAAATTAAGTCTAGGCACATCGGTTCTACTTGCAGGCTTGACTTTATGATGCGTTTTGGGGTCTTTTTTTTCAGATTTCTTGGTTGAAATTGAACTCCCATGTTATGATTTTAGCAGCCGTATTTTAAAATGTTACTGCGCATGATGCGTTTGAGGGTCTTTGGACTAAGGAAGGTGACGCCTTTGCACAGGCTTATGTGACATGGTCGGCATCCGTCTCTTAAGAGGGGCCTTCCCTACCCAAATAAGAGGCTAACAAACAAAAGAGACCAAAAATTTTCCGTCCAATATCACAAAGGCTGTTTGCAGTTTTTTTCCCCCTTTATATCACAGTAACTTACAGTAATGGTGATTTTCACATATTCCATGAGGATTCAAGCCATTTTTATATTCCTAGAGCAGCAATGTGATATTTTTGTCAGGTTTTGTTCGATTAAAGATAAAGTTGAGTTCTGGTCATACAATTGCATTGTGAAAGAAACGTGGAATCGATCAGAAAAGGTTGATCATCTAGCATATAAGTATTGGTGTGAACTGCAAGGTTCTGGAATCATCAAAATTATAAGATGTTTGGCAAAGTTACAAGCACATACACAGAAAGATGTATATGGGACTACACAAACATGTGGCATAAAAATCCTTCCAGATTTATATGATGTCACATGCTATATTTACAATATTACGGCATTTGAAGGGCGGTGCTTTACATAATAATAATAATACATAGAATTTGTATAGCGCACTTTCCATCTTAATTAGATGCACAAGGCGCTTGTGCACATGGAATATTTTTTATCTGATGTACTTCCACACTTGCATAATACAATGATAATGCTCACAAATTATTCTTCACCTCTTCCCCGAACTTGACCCTTTACTTTAATCTTTCCCCCTTTTTTTTCAAATTGCAATTTGCCGGACTTGCCCTTAAATTGAATACAGGAGGAGCCATATTAGTATTCTAGTAAATATGCACTTGCAACGCATTTATCAATTTTCGTTATGATGTAACATGTACTATTATCTTCAAAATAGTAGAATTTGCATTTTACGAAGTTTGTCTAAAATTTTCCTTGTTGATATCGTTTCTTCAACCAGCTTGGAAAGGGATCGTTCAAGTATGCCTGGGTTCTTGACAAGCTGAAGGCAGAGCGTGAACGTGGCATCACCATTGACATCGCCCTCTGGAAATTTGAAACCCCCAAGTACATGGTCACTGTCATCGATGCACCTGGACATCGTGATTTCATCAAGAACATGATCACTGGAACCTCACAGGTGGGGGGAAAAATTGAGATTGATCTTTATTTTATTAGTTTGTCACACAAACTGAACAAAATCTGTGTATCATAAAACATGAAGGATGCAGATCATCATAACAATTATTGGTTATTTGAGTGGCTTGTGAAAATGTTGGATGTCAATACGAAAGGTGGTTTGAGTGTGAAAAAAATAAATTATTGTGTATTTAAAACTTGTTATAAAGATAAAGTTAAAGGTAATACAAAGTTTTGGTATGGGGTCATGAATTTGGTTCAAATGAACATATTTGAAGCAAATGCGATCCTATGTTATTCAGTGATCGTTGTCGCGGTCGAAATCGACTCTAAAGTTATGAAATTGTAAATAATAAGCACTTTATGTTGAATAGCTTCCTCTCAAGGTCAAGATATTAATTAAGCTATAAAACAATGTTCATTGACTAAAATCGACCGATCAGCTATTCCTGTGCGGAAATTATATACCACAACTACATATTCTGAGATTTTCATGGTCGCAGCTACCATTGTACGGCCGTAGGAGCTTTTTGAAATTCATCAATATTTATCGGGAGAACCGATAAATCTTTATATTCAATTTTTCTCGAAGGCAAAAGTGTTTTAGGGTCTAAAATTTCTAGTGCTTTTGATACATCCACAGGGGCATCCAAATATATCAAAATTGTAAAGAATCACTATCCACCCATTTTTCAAAATTTCCCAAAGCTTTGTAATACCTTTGAGTTTTGGTCACACTATTGCATTGTGAAAAAAATGTGGAATCGACCAGAAAAGGTTGATCATCTAGCATATTAGTATTGGTGTGTATTGCAAGGTTCTGGAATCGTCAAAATGAATTTCTAAAAATTGGCCCATTCTTGATAAAATTACAAGCACTGTTCACAGAAAGATGTATATGGGACTACACAGACTTTAATTATGTTACATGCCATATTTAGAATATTAAAGCATTGAAGATCCATGCTTTCAGGGAACATTTTTTAATCTGATGTTCTTCTACGTGAGCATAATACAATTATAACGCTCAAATTATTTTTCACCTTTTCCCAGAACTCAAGGTTCCCTTGAAAAATTTTGTCAGTTTGCCTCTCCGTTTGTGTAGGGCTCTTACTTTTCTGTTGGGAGTGATTTACATTTTGTCAAAATTCATTGAGCCCTATGTAAAAAAATAGTTGAAACTTAAATGGTCCAGACCCATATTATGGGCATCCACCACATCTCCCGGGCGTTTGTAAGTGTCAAATCCTTGTTTGTAAACTTAACATTTACCCTGCAAAACAAAAACTAATGTTAGTACTAGCAGTTATGAAAATTGGTCCAATACAATAAGTAGAGTCAATTGTGGAAATTTTGTTCCGTTTTTTTAGAGAATGTCCTAGCTAAAGCTTAGTTTTGTTTTGTTATCTGATTAAGGCTGACTGTGCCGTGTTGGTTGTTGCTGCTGGTATTGGTGAGTTTGAGGCTGGTATCTCCAAGGATGGGCAGACACGAGAGCATGCCCTGCTGTGCTACACCTTGGGTGTCAAACAGCTCATTGTTGCTGTCAACAAGATGGACAGCGCACAATACAGCGAGGCCCGTTTCAAAGAAATCGTGAAGGAGGTCTCTGGCTACATCAAGAAGGTTGGCTACACCCCAAAGTCTGTGCCCTTCATCCCAATCTCAGGATGGGTTGGTGACAACATGATCGAAAAAGCTGCAACATCTGTAAGTGGTGCATATTATAATTGCTGCACAATTTTTTTTCTTCATTGTATATTTTATTTAACAAATCGTGAGAATCACGTATTTGATTAAATGAAAAAGGAAAAAAAAGTACAAACAAAATGCAAATCTTATTGACTTTTGGGCTAAGCAGGTCGACTGTCATAGGGATAGAATTTTAAAATGCCAGGTATTGGCCTTACCGCAATATCTCAAAGACCTTGACAGGCATGATGTTCAAATTTGATGGTGAACTAACGCGTTGCAAATATGTCAATGGTCGGTTTCTGAAATCGGTGATCAGCCTAATTGCAATATAACATGGCTCCAAATTGCATTCTGTTTTTAGTATTGTTTAAACAGCAACTGTTATCTAAGCTTCCAATTAACTTGACTCCAGTAATTCAACGTAACTGTTTTTCTCACAGATGCCATGGTACAAGGGGTGGGAAATTGAACGCAAGGATAATAATAATGCCAGTGGATCAACCCTGTTGGATGCCCTTGATAGTATCCTGCTCCCTGTGAGGCCAGTGAAAAAGCCTCTTCGTCTACCACTCCAGGATGTCTACAAGATTGGAGGTATGTAAACTGGCTTTTGAATGTTTATCTGACATACTTGTAGAGCATGCCATCTTTCATTAAAAACTTCCAATCTTCCTGACTTCGGTTAAAAATGTCTTTTTTTCATTTCATTTATTCGGTTCTAAACTTATTATTGTTCCTTCGTATGTCTATAAAATCATGATATGGTATGTCTTTATGTTATGACTGCCATAAGCATGCATATGTTGCCTCTGTTACTTAGTGTTATCAAAGATTTCCTTTCTACCCTGGCCTGATGGTTGAAAACCAGTCCGCGCAAATGCCTCGGCAAGTTTCTACATGTGGGATAACAGTACAGATTTTGCATTGAATTTATAAGAAGGTGGCTTAAATGTCACTTTTATTAATGCATGCCACAGCCAAGCCTTTGAATAAGCGGGAGCAAGGCGCAAATTTGTGCTCATAAAACCACCAATTGCGCCCATAATCCTCTAAAACTAGAAGGCAAGGCGCAAGTGTTTGCCGTGAAAATGCGCCCATAAATTATTAAAAATAGGGTTAGAAGATGTAAGATACATTCAAGTTTGTGTAAGTCGACCTCAACACTTGCAATGAAATGTGTTGACTTGGGCAATCTTCAACTTGTGAGAAAGTCTTAGAAGTTGTTCGACCTACTCATATGTACTTCATGTACATGTATAGTGTTAGTACTATATATTGTCCTTGGGCATAGCATGATTACCCTCCAACACCTTTCTCAAGCTTCATAGCGCCACTGTAAAATGTGAAATCGCTCATTTTTGTGATTGGTGTACAAAACATTAAAAAATATTGTTTTTACCTAAAAAATGATACAACATTGGTCATTTGGTCTTGTTAGGAAGTTAGGTGTTTGTCTTGGGGTCAAAATATTTGAATTGTAGTTAGAAATGAATTAAAACTAGAAAAAAACAAACCAATAAAATACATAAGTTTAAAAAACAGTGAAATTCATAAGAAACTATCAAATAAGAGAACACAAGAAATCGTACTCCAGTAGTTAACAGTACGAGTACTAGAGTATTCAACTTCTCATCGCAGCCTTAGTTCAATTAGACGGTACCACCTGTGCTCAAAAAACTCCTTTATTAAGCGCCCTATAAATGTAATCATCATTATGCTCCTCAAAAACTGTTTCGTTGTAAATTGCTTGTTTTTTAAACATATATCAATGCAATGGTATTCTTAAAAAGAGTGTCGATATCCTCTACCAGGTCCAACTGCTCGTGCAGCTAAAAGGCACTGAAAAGTGGTGGATGCTTTACCCATGGCAAAGAATGAGGTTCCCAGTTTTTATAATTCCAGTTAACCATATTTTGTTTTTACCCATCACTATTAATGTTTTGACTGAGTCCTACTTCTCATTTGTTCTTTAAATTAGGTATTGGAACTGTGCCAGTGGGCCGTGTTGAAACTGGAACCATCAAGCCCGGTTTGCTTGCTAGATTTGCCCCTGCCAATTTGACCACTGAGGTGAAGTCTGTGGAGATGCACCATGAATCTATGGCTGAGGCACTGCCAGGTGACAATGTCGGCTTCAACGTCAAGAACGTCTCTATCAAGGAAATCAGGCGTGGTATGGTTTGCGGAGATTCCAAGAATAATCCTCCAATGGCTGCCAAGTCCTTCAAGGCTCAGGTATGTGAAAAATGTTAAAAACTCTTAAAAGCCTACGGTTTTTGACGATCATAAATGCATAGTCTGTCATATTCTCTACTAGATATTGAATACGTCATAGGTCCCAAAGTCATGAATGTTGTCAAACTTATTGGAGGTATGTAACTAGTTCACTTAACGAAAATTCTGCCTGTTGTAATTTTCCCACACTAAATCACATCAACTGTGTCTTTTCTTGGGTGTATACTGTGGTCGAAAGTATTAAAGCTGCCTGACCCAGCTTGTTGAATGGCAAGTTGGAAGACATTTCCAGCCAAAACAGAAATTCATATATATATATATATTATATATATATATATATATATATAAAGGCAGTATCGATTAGAAAGAAATTTGAAATTTAACGTCAAAGACCGGCAGTCTGATTCAAAATACAGATTCAATGCGGCGGCATGGCAAAGCTTGAAGGACCTTGTTACAGTATCCGTGCATTATGTAATCACAGAAACTGGCCTATTGTTGAAATTTGATTTAATTTATTAATGAAATGTTGAATCATATCAGCAAAATGTGGTCAATGTATTTAACTAAGATGTCAAATTACGTCAATCACACACGCTGCCTGAAACAAGCGACCATTAGGGATGAAGCATAAGATCAACAAAGGGGGTTATAGTGTCTAGAAAAACGTCCAATGGAAAATAAAAAGCAAATTGATGAGGTGTGGGACAAATGGAAAACCTTAACCCTATACAGCCTCGGCTATTTCGGGGAGGGCTTCTAAGGCCCCCCCCCCCCTTCCATGGAGTCAACCACCAGGAATTTGTTTTTGTGATATGCATACAAAATATTATTTTCCCCCCAAAAGAGATGAAACATTGATTATTTGGTCCTGTTCATAGTTTAAGATGCAATGATCCTTATGCAGCCAATATCAAATTCTGTAGAACTTTGCAGGACTTATGAATATGTCATGTATGTCCTATCTGTGAAATAGAAACGTTATGCAGTGTCCTATTATTCAAATTATGCAAGGAAACCCAACTTACTAGACTTCACTGTCAGACACTATTGAGCGAGTGGCTTTTTCTTCTGCTTCGATAATAACATCCACAAAATGAGCTGTAAAGGGTACATGAGCATTTGTCAACATCAATATCCGACTTTTTGTAATGGCCAAAATAAAACAGATGAATCTTTGCGCAGCATAAAACATACGACCATTTGGTACAATGGTCTGAAAATCATACTATTTTTACTGGCTCTAAAGCTTTTAAGTCGATTCGACAACTGATGGTCGTTATTTACCCACTTAAAGACATTTTAAAGCATCTTTTTTTTTTTAGGGAAGTTCTTAATTATTATCTTTCAAATGCAGTTAGAATTTAACCTTTTTATTATTTTTTAGCCTGCAAATTGGACATAGTACCTTTAATGTGTTTGTTTTGGGGGTCTGGTCAAATTAGTTAGATTATAGTTGAAAATGAAATTAAAGAACAAAAACATTCAAATACACAAGTTAAAAACAATTGACTACCTATGAAATTATCAAAAACATGCATACAAATTTTCACAGTGATCGGCTTCAGTCGAGATCAGGGGGGAGGGAGGGGTCCTTAGAACTTCAAACTTTCTGAAAGCTGAAATACAAGTACAGTGCATCTCCTTATGACGATTCTTTGTGAAATTTATCTCCTTGATGCAGGTCATTGTCATGAACCACCCCGGTGAGATCCATTCTGGCTACTGCCCGGTTTTGGATTGTCATACTGCTCACATTGCCTGCAAGTTCGCAGAACTCAACGAGAAGCTTGACCGACGATCAGGCAAGGTGCTTGAGGAGAACCCCAAGTTTGTGAAAAGTGGTGACGCCGTCATTGCCAAACTGGTTCCCTCCAAGCAGATGGTTGTCGAGAGTTACACAGATTTTCCCCCTCTTGGACGTTTTGCTGTTCGTGACATGAGGCAGACCGTAGCCGTCGGTGTGGTGAAGTCTGTGGAGAAGTCAGAGGGAGGTGCTGGCAAGGTTACCAAGTCTGCTCAGAAGGCTGGCAAGAAGAAATGATGGCATTCTGCATCCCAAGGCTACAACATGTACCCATTCCCCTTCACTAATGAGCTCAAAGGAATCACTGCAAGCCTTCGTTTACCTATGCTTCTAGAAAAAATGAAAACCCAAAGAATATCACACAGATTCTTTCTCCGCAGATAGCAGAGGAAGATAGTGTTTGCTATTATATAAGCAGCATGTTTTTATCAAGTCTATTTTAAACAAGACTGTTACAGCAAATGTGCTGAGAGTAAAACAAAAATGTAATAAACACTTAATGTTACTCTAAATATGTATTACCCATGAAAGACGAATGGGGTTATAAAAAGTGAAATTTCTTTGAAATGAGTATGTCTGTATCAAGGTATAAATCAATAAGCTTATCACACACTTGTGTGCTGCACCAAGTTTTATTTAACCCTGAAAGGCAGGGGTTGTTTGACTTGCACACTGGGAACTCGCCCATGATATCAATTTAGTTTACATAAGAAAATAAAAGAGAAGTCATCTTTTTTGCAACATGGTGTGGACCTCATGGGTTAATCATTCATCAGGTATGTTTTACATCTGTGTTGCATGTAAGCAAACTGATTTTGGAAATCCTTAGTTGAAGTGGTAATTGCAACTAAACGTGCTCAAGTGATCTACTTGTATGGACAGAGCTGTTTCTTAATTTTGGACAATATGATTTCTTGGTGACTAAAATGTATCTGTATGTAAATGGAAACTAGTGTATGCCTTGGAAAATA
>BEXV01000323.1:141649-169195 GCA_003118195.1 Hemicentrotus pulcherrimus | reverse complement strand
GCGGGGCGATAACTTCGTGAGGACGCCATCATATTCTATCAATCCTGGCAGACAATTCATGTGTACCAAGTATCAACGACTTGAGTATCTTGAAGTATCTTAATCTTAAAAAGGTTAAGGGTTTACCGTACCATTATGGCGAATTACAGCCGCACAAATACAGCGATTTTGAAAAATTTAGTGGGCACTATTTACATAATGCATGACCACTGGGGCGTAAAATTCTAAAGGAGTGTGGGAAATGACAAGATGAAGTTTTCGTGAACAATATCTAGACAAAAGGAAATGATATTGAGAACGTTATGGCAATTTTTCATTTTTAGGGGTTTATATTTAAAGATTTTTTTTTCTTTTTTCTTTTTTTGTTGATGAAGTCGATTTCGAATTTGAATTTACTGTAGGAAGATTGCATTTTTAAGGGCTGGTCAAACGTCGCAGATGAAAAAAGCATCTCTTCAGAGACTATCTGCAGCAGTTTGTTAGAAGTCTGTAGTATCTATGCCCCAAAAGGGCCCGAAACGGATAAAATGAATCGGAAAACCTTTATGTGATGCTAAAGACTTTACCTACGAAATTTGAAAGGAATCGGAAATAGAGGAAGGAACCTAATTAGGACCCACAAGCACTACGTGCAGAACGAAAGGGATTTTCGGGAAGAACAAAAAGAAGAATTCAGAACGCGAATGAGTACAAAGCAAGGCAGGTCGTTGGAGGCCATTGCAGCAGGTAGTTCGTGTGGCTAGTTTAAATATGAAGCTGACTAATGGTCACTTGCTTACACTGTTCATTACAAAGAAACTGATAGCAATTAGAAAAAAGATGATGGGGTAATACATAAGACTTGATATATACCGTGACGTTTCGGAATCACCGAAGCGAACATAAATTGCCTCAATCGTGATGGACACCTCGTGCATAGAAACAGACATGCGTATACGCGACTACACTAACACGTGGCATTAACAAGTTTGGTCCAAACTTCTAAGCTATTTCTCGTCATATTTCGATTTCGAGGCCATTTGAAGCGCAATACTTATCAGGGGACATGAAACCCCAACCCCCACCCTATCGGTAGATCCGCCCCGAAGAAAAACAAACAATTAACATGCAAACGAAACAGAACACGTACGGAAGAACACTTTTAAGTTCGTGCACCTCGCGCCAACTTGAGAGGTTTAAGGGTTTGTAAATGGCGACTGTCTTTAAAAAAAATACATTTACCAAACACCAAACCGAAACAACTACAGTCTTAAAGAGACAGGATACATTGTCAAATATTAGCATGGAAAAGAAAACATTATAGATCAACGGCGACATATCAGAAATAAAAAGAATGATCAACCAAAATTACGAATTCGAAAAAGACATGCTTGTATGAAAGGGGCAGAAATACAACATCGAACATAATCAATACCGATACATCGACAGGATCAAGTTGATGCGGCTTCGCAATTTGTGATTCCATACAGCTCCAATTACAAGAAGAATGGAATGAAAAGATGGAAATGTGAACATTGTAACTAAGAGGTTTGGAGAATGTTGAAGTGGCACTCGATGTTAGTATGCTCGTGTGGAGGGAGAGAGAGAGAAGAAGAAAATCAAAGTATATAGGAATACAGGAGAAAATGTAATAGCAAGAGAGAAGCTGTCCCTGGACTTGAGTGTCCTTCATGAATCCACACCTAAAGCTGATGGCACGAGATGGTTAGATGAAAGGAACAATTTCATTCAACCAACTTTTACAGGCACACGCATGACAGCAGTAGATAGGTAGGTACCAAATCAATTTGTTAGTAGAAGAAAGACGCACACACAGAGGTATTAGATTACGTAATTATTGTGAACCAAAGTTCTTAATACATGCATGCGTTAAGAAGTACAATATACCCCCTGCACACGAGGCCACATTTTCATGCGTCAGACGATGAAATTCACAATCGTTCCTGAAATCCTTGCGCATAATGCAGAAACTGAACTTCTTGACATTATAAAATCATCCAATGCACGCATGATTTAGGCTTTATATGTATTAGTAGCCTTCTTGCAGCGGCCTGATCTTTTAGAATATGAAGAAACCGTCATGCATTGCGACCTCGTGTCAAAAGTTTGCGTCTATGCACAGATGCCGGGTGCCTATGGCCACTGATATACCCAAATGGCACTGGTTTGCGCGAAGGAATTAGGGACTTTTAGACTTACACGACGGGAGCGTGGACTGCCGCGTGTGACATTGTGTTAATGTAATGGGCCTTGCCCGGCAGTGCCTTAAAAGGACGTCACATAACCTTAATAGTATGTCACACGTGGCGGTCAACGTTCTCGTCATGTAAATTTTAAAGTCCCTATTGTCTCCTTGTCTTCAACCAGCACAGAGTGTACCTTCTTGATTCACAGTATTAAACACAAAGCGTCATTTCGTATGCATACACGCATGTGAACGGAAATCTTTCCGTCAGCAATTTCAACGCAATGTCGACAATCTTCGTTTTGAAAGACTGCATCAGTCGCCGATGCAGTCCTACGTATGGTAATTGACGCCTCGTGTGCTATAGAGAGTATATACATAAACTGTGATGATATAAAAGAATCATGCATGAACAAATGGAGGAAGAAACTTTCTGAAATGTTCTCGATACTTCGGTTCCCTTAATTCTACACTCCACCTAATCAACTTCATTTCTATTCAACATAAAGATGATCTTCCAAATACTTACTGTCTTTTAACGCTTTTGCGGAAAAAAAAATCAAATTTAAAGTCTGTGAGGATAACGCATATTTTAACTATATAGGTTTATTACGTTGGCTACTTTAGTCAATCGGTAACACAATATCAAAGTTGAGGTGTGCTTTGGAATACTGATTACTTAGATCCGAAAAGCGATTAAATTAAAACACCTTATCAGAAACGTTCAAATTGCGAATTGACAGAATGAATGTATTGCTTTAGAGGAAAACTTTCCCACGGTAAACAACATTATCAATCATCAACATCGAAACGGGGAGATTGGTGATTATTTCAAAGTCTGTTTGGATGAAATCATATTCCATTGCAATAAAACAACAGTGTTTCAATTTCAATTAAGAGAATACATTTCAGCGGGCAGCAATTTGGCGCCGTGTAATAACGGCCAACCTAAGTCAATGCAAGACATTGTATCAGAATATGTGTGTTGTTACGTTACCCTCAATCTTCGTATTCCGACCCGCTTCTGATAAAGTGGGATGTACCTTTTATCAATTATTATAGACTATGAATTCCTCTTTTGTTCAAAAGATCTCAAATTTTGTTAACACAACAATTTGGCCATGCATATAACATTGATCACAAACAAAAAATCACTCTCAAGATTCAAAAAACGTTTTCACAGATTCCTTGCACGCCTGATAACACGATTTAGTTAAATAAGCAGTTTTCAGAAGCTTCTCAACTTTTTTGGTAAAGTACCCATTCGTGGTTCTTCAAATCACAGTCGTTGTTGTTGTTTTCTGCCGAACGCAAGTAGAACTCGGCACGCCCACCTTAAAGTAAGAAAAAAATGAAACAAATTGCAAGAAAGAGCAATTCAAAATAAAGAAGACACAGGAGAAAAAAAGTAACATTTTAAGTAAGGGAAAGAATAGATCAGATTTAAATGATTTGCGCCACATAAAATATTCAGAAGTCGTAACAAAGGCATTTTGAGTGCAAAAAATAAAGAAGAAGAAAAACATGAAGTAAAGATGTAACTGGGTAAATTACAGCATTGTAGGTATACTATGTTTGATGTGGAAAACTTCGGTTGAAATTGCTGAAAAAATAAAAGATAAAGATAGGTAAAAGCAGAAATATCTTAAATAGACACTAGGTAGAAACGAATAGCAACAATACAACCATTATTTAAAATCAAAACCGAAACACGAATTATGGAGGGGAAACGGTCGAGAATTTCCCTACGTAGAGATTAGTGAAGGCAATGGGAAGTAGCAAAAGGATATAACTAAGGGCAGAACGTTACATATTTGCTTTTCAATTGACGCCTATCAACAAAAACAAGAAATAGGTAACATTGGATAGCACAATGTCTCCCATCTAGTATCGTCTAAGATGACAAAGGTAGCAATATCAAAGGTAATACAAAGTTTAGGGAAATTTTGAGAATTGGATAGATAGTGATTCTTTACAATTTTGTTATATTTAGATGCCCCTGTGGATGTATTATAGGCACTACAAAAATAAGCCTCCAAAACACTTCTGTTTTAGAGAAAAATTGAATATAAAATTTACCGGTGCTCCCGTTAAATTTTGATAAATTTCAAATAGTGCCTATGGCCGTTCAATGGTAGCAGCGACCATGAAAATCTCAGAATATGTAGTTGTGATATATAATTTCTAAACGGGAATAGCTAATCGGTCGATTTTAGTCAAGATACATTGTTTCATAGCTAAATTAATATCTTGACCTTGAGAGGGAGCTATACAACATGAATAGTTTATTATTTATAATTTCATAACTTTAGACTCGATTTCAACCGCGACAACGATCAATGAATATTGTAGGAACGCATATGCTTCCGAAATTGTTAATTTGAACCAAATTCATGACCCCATACCAAAACTTTGTAATACCTTTATGCATTATGATAGCCAAGTACTACCCCAAGATTAAACAGTACTCAAAAGAATAAGTACAACAAGTAGCGTAGCGGAAGTCTACTCTGAACGATTGGGGGCGCACCGGTAAAAAAAATAAAAAGAGAATTTTCTTTTCTCGTTCCCTTTTCTCGTCATTCCCCCCCCCCTCCCTTTCGATAATCATCCCTCTCTTTTCTCGCTTACTTCCCTTTCTTTTTATTTTTACCACCACTCGATTGGAAAGGCATGCGACTACAGTAACTGTTCGCCCCTGTAGCTGTATCTAACCCTTCACTTTGCGAACTTCTAACTTCAGCCCTGCACCACACACTATACCTAACCCTAAGCTAAAGCCCAACTCTAACCCCAGACCTAATTGAAAACCTAATCTTATTCCCGGTTGCAACCCTAAACCTAGACTCGATTGCAACCCTTAATCTAGACCCGATTGCAACCCTAAACCTAGACCCGATTGCAACCCTTAACCTAGACCCGATTGCAACCCTAAACCTAGACCCGATTGCAACTCTAACCCTAGACCCAACCGGAAGCCCTAAACCTAGACCCGATTGTAAATAAAAACCTGGACCATATTGCAACCCTAATCCTAGACCCGATTGGAAGCCCTAAACCTAGACCCGATTGTAACTCTAACCCTAGACCCGACCGGAAGTCCTAAACCTAGACCCGATTGTAAATATAACCTGGACCCGATTGCAACCCTAATCCTAGACCCGATTGCAACCCTAAACCTAGATCCGATTGTAACCCTAACCCTAGACCTAATTGGAAGCCCTAAGCTTTTATACACTCTTGTATGCTGACAGAACGGGATGACAACTAGGAATATGGTCGATGATTCATAAATTGAAGTTAACCAACTGGTGTCAAATATTAATTTAATTTTGATCATCATCATTAGCATCATGTGTTTGGCGACTGAATCGATGACTTCATAAAAGACTAGAGGAATGGGTGCATAATGGATTGTGCTGATGTTATTGTGAGGATTGATGAAAAAAAAGCTCGATACCAATGAAATCGACAAAACGTTAAAGATGTTGATTATAATCTATAAAGGTGAAAAATAGATTGGTGATATTGCGCACATATCCGTTTAAGGCACCCACAAAAACTATTATTACCTTCGCTTTAGCCCAGCTGCCTGATGGTGCTGAAACATTAAAGGAATGAATTTCTACGAGGTACCCATTTAATACACCTAGTTCGGGAGTGGCAAATGTAGGTTCGCGTCTAACCAAAGGGTATTAATGTCGCAGAGGAACTCGAACAGCGAACCAAGCGATCCACTGTCCGGCGACGTATCCACCACACGATGATGCATCGAACTAGATTTTGGATGATGAAGCGTTATAATCGCGATCTTTCTGATAGAACATGAAGGAGAATACCAGTAAACCCTTAAATACGACAATAGAAATGAAATTTGCGATGCCAGGATAATGGACATTGGGGTACGAATTATATCGGAAATCTCTAGATCATCAGCTAAATTTTTGACGAACAGGTAGGACACATGCATGTAGGTCTATTCATAGTCCCGACTTAATATCAAAATAACGAACTTTCGGTAGGGTAATTGACTATCTGTCTCGATTCATATAAGCAATAATGTATTGTAACTATTATATTTGGTACCTTAAGTTGTAAATGGGCACCGCTGTAATTTGCACGCCTTCCGTATTATTAGCTATTTTTAATTTTCAAGTCATATCCACTAATAGTGGGTAAGCCACCGGACTGTCGATCACAAGGTTCGCGGTTCGAGACCCACCGCTGCAGTAATGTCCTTTGGCAAGACATTGATCTACATTTGCCACACTTAACCCAGGTGATGTAAATGGGCACCTGGCAGGAATCAATTCCTTGAAATGCTAGAGCGGTGTAATGACAGCACAGCTAAAGCCGGGTTATAATCTCCAAGTTTAGAAACGATTATGCTAAGTTCACACCGACGCCGCATTGATGGCGCATTAAATCGGCAAGCAAAGCGGCGGCAAAGCGTAACAAAGCTTAATTAAAGCGTAAAGACCGTAATAGAGCGTGAGAAAGCTTTGAGCAATTCGGGACATTCGGCAAGAGCGCCAATTTTTTTTAACTGTTTAAAAATTTGAGGGGATCTGTCACGTATTGCGTAAAGCGGGGAGAGAGTATTAAAGCTTATCAAAGCGTCACAAAGCTTATCAAAGCTTTGCTCAAAGCGTAGGAAAGCTTAACAGAGTTTCAATTTTTGGCGCTCTTGCCGAATGTCCCGAATTGCTCAAAGCTTTCTCACGCTCTATTACGGTCTTTACGCTTTAATTAAGCTTTGTTACGCTTTGCCGCCGCTTTGCTCGCCGATTTAATGCGCCATCAATTCGGCGTCGGTGTGAACTTAGGATAACATATCTCAGGAGATCGTGAGATTTTTTTTAAAAATTGACGCCGCATTGATCGCCGATTTAAAGCGCGTCATTCGGCGTCGGTGTGAACTAGGCATTAGTGATTGTAATAAGCGCTATATATAAAAAAGTATTATTATTATAATGTCACAACTTTACTCACAAACACACATCCCCCCTCGAATATTAACAATTTATTGTCAACGCTCAAACATGTTTCTTCTATCTGCATCACTTTTCAATAAAAGACCGTAACGCCCCTCCGCGCAGATTTTGCTTTTTATCATTCTTGTTCGGAACTACGGACCATCACACCCAGCTTAAAGACCCATAGTAATGGGATGTCATGGAAATTAGGCACCATTCAGATGTTCACCCTTTCACAGGTGTTGTATGGAATGCACTGCACCCTCTACCAACCGCCCCATAAGGAAACCTTATCATCATAAATTTCACTCATGCTCGAGATTTGAAGGCAAACTGGCGTCATTTTCTGGTGGGTCACAGTGTCGGTACCTGAGAGACCTGTACACACATTAATTGGTAATTCAATCAAGATTGGTGTCAGTGAAGCATGACGCAATGCACATGAAAGCAGACGACTGTGTGGCTTTAAGTACCATTAAAAACGAGAGAAACTGACGGAGTAGAACACTCCCCTCCCCAAGCAAGGCCACTCCTATCATATTCATATTTCTCATCAAACTGCATTATTAAGGCTCAAGGGTTTTAATTAGCTTTAATTTAGAAGACAGTCCCAAATTAGCGATCCATATCCACTGATTGAAAATAAAGTAGAGTGATCATATTATGACCATATTTGTGACAGAAACTGTTTGGAAGCAATGGAAAGTGGTTGATCATGCAGTGCGTACGAATTCATGTATACTGTGAAGTTTTGGAATGATCTAATTGAATATCGACCCAATCATGTTGCAAACCACATGCACTACACGCAGAAATGGGTTTATAGGACTACATAATCATTTAGCATGACATTTGGTCCAAACTTTTTAGCAACTTCTGTCGATATATTTCGAATATGAGGTCATATTAAACGTAATCCTTTCCAGGCACATTTCTACTATGATATTCGTCGAACCTGCCTCAGAAAGAATGGGAAAGTTCATTAACATTTGTTTCTTTACTAGAACTCAACTAATGGTTAGATATTTTTTTATTGTCTCAGTCGATGATTAGATTCCCATCGCCTGTCATTATGTAATTTATCCCATCTTAATATTTAAGGTATCTAATTACTTTCTCCACTCCCATAATAATTCGGCATTGGGCTAATTGAGCCATTATTTCAGTCACCCTTTCCATTCAATATAGATTTAAGCAGTAACATATTGGTAAGAACATGTTACGTAGATCTGATAATCTAATAATAAATTCAGAGGACAAAGAAATAGCAGTAGGGGTAGAAGTATAAGCAACAGCAACAATAGCAGTAGTAGAGTAGTAGAAGTAGTAGTAGTAGCAGCATATCATTTGTAATAGAATAGCATTTGTAGTACTAGAAGTAGTAGCAGTATTATGAGAAGTAGTATAATAGTGGTAGTAGTAACAATGTAATAGTTTCTTTTTAAATTCTAGTATAAGATCTAGTTCTAGTAGTAGTAGAATAAAAAGGAGTAGTAGTGGTGATAGTAGTAGCAAAAGTAGTATTTGTAGTACTACTAGTGGTAAAAGTAATAGTAGAAGGATGAGAAGTATTCGTAGTACTCGTAATAGTAGTAGCAGCAGAAAAATTAGTAACAACAGTATTAGTAGTTATAATAGAAGTCGTAATATTGTAAGGTGTAGTATTGTCGTAGCAGTTGGCGGTGGTATTTGTAGTCGTAGTAGAAGTAGTCGTAGTAAAAGTAGGCGTAGTAGTATTGATAGACATTTTTGCAGTAATACCAGCAGTCATAATTATTGTAAGTAGCTAGGGTACGGTAGAATGCATGGAAGATGTTCAAAATCTATCATAGATTAAAAAGTAGTGGAAGTAAAATTAGTATACTCTTATTACCGGTGACAGTGTTTGTGATAGTAGTGTTATACTTGGTTAGAAGTAAATTTAGTAATAGTAGCAGCAGCGGTAATAGTAGCAATAGTAGCGGTAGTAGAAGCAGTAACAGCAGTAGTAGAAGTAGTAGAAGTAGTACAACGTAGTAGTCAAAGTAGCAATGTATGGTATAGCAGTAGTGGTAACACAGGGGCTGAAATTATTAGTATTATCGTTGTTAAAAATTATTTTCCCCCTCTGATATTGCTATCATACTATGTAACAGGAAACTCATTTCGAATGATGGTATTGATTTTGTAATGATTCAATAAGGAAGATTGGTAGTCATATCGTTTAATGGTAAATTATCGGTTATAAATAGTATAATTGCAGTAATTAATTGCTCTAATATGCATGTTTCTTTTGTGTTGAGTTCTTATGTTACGTTCGTAAATTGATATTTCTTTCGTTAGACCCTGCCTTTTGTGTGGTTAAGCAGTTATGCTCATAATCACACAGAGGACCTGCGTTTTTGTGTCACATCTTTATTGTAGCTTAATTTGAGTTTTCATGGTCATTGTGGAAACGAAGTATGACTGAATAAAGGTGATTTATATTTGTAGGAAAAGTAGGGGTAACAGTATTAGTCGTCGTATAAGGAGAAGAAGTAGAAGTAGCAGCAGCAGTAGTAGTAGTGGCAGTAGTAGTACTACTAGCAGTAGCAGTAGTAGCAGTTTCGATGGAGGTCTTCGTGATAGTAGCAATCAAGGTAGTATAATAAGAAGTATAGGTAGAAAAAATAAGATTGTAGTGGTAGTCGTAGAAGTAGAAGTAACACTTCTACTCCCATTCAATTCAAGTTGTAGTGGCAGAAAGAGTAGAAACAGCAGTACAAAATTTAATGTAGTAGCAGAAGAAGTAAATAAATATAATCGTAGTAGTAGTAGAAATAGCAGTTGTATTATTAGTATTATTATTTTTATTTTAAGAAGTAGTAGTAATAGTAGAAGCAGTGGAGGAAATAGTAGTAGTTGTAGCAGTAGTAGTAATAGTATTAGAAGTAGTAGTAGTAGTAGCAGAAGTAGTAATAATGGAAGGCGTAATTGTTGTTTTGTTAGTAGTCGTAGTAGAAGTAGTTGTAGTGGTTTTGCTAATAGTGAGCTGTATCAGTAATACTACTAGCAGCAGCAGTAGTGTGATTTTGTAGAAATATCGGCATTTGTCTCTAGAAAAAATATCAATAATAATAAACATTTACAAATAATCAGATGCAGCCACAATAGAATAATGATAACAGCACTCGTTGGAATGGCATGAGCGAAGAGAAGTATCAGTAACAATAACGGCTATAGTGGTAGAATGAGAGACATCGGTAGAAAATATAGAAATAGACAGAAAGAGAGAGGCGATGAGAAGATGGGATTAGAAGACACGAGGGAGACTAATAGTAAGATTTCGAAGGAAATGGTGGAAGACACACACACACACACACATTACTTGAGGAAGAAAGAGGCAGGATAAGAACAAAAATGTACATGTAGAACAAGACAGGAATAGAGAGACAGGATTCTTATGAGCTTGACCTAGGGTGACAAAAATACTCCTAAAGCTCCGAGGTATAAAGCTGGTCTATAAGCTACTCAAAAGCTTCTTAAACCAGATACCTAACACTTTCTATGATACGCTCTGCTAGTTTTCTTCGAGCGACCAGTTTAAAAAGGTTAATCTGATGTTTACATATAGAAATATACCCATCCCTTACTACGAGACTTCTGTCGTTTCACTAGCAAGCCATAGGTTCATCTATTTCAGTATATTCGTCGGTATATTCCAGAGTGTTGGTAATATCAACATTAGTGAATCAATCATCGTTTCAGTCAGAAGGCTACTATTCTGTTTGAAACCCATATATATATATATATATGTATATACGGAAACTAAATAATTATGTGGATAAATTGAGAAAAAGCTGTGTACCGAATGCCACATTGGTTACATCTTACTTTTTAGCATGTTTAATACATGTCCATGTCTTTGATCAATGGGAGCTGCGTTTTACAACTCCTTTTTTAGCAAAAAATAATTATTTCGATACACTTTTTTGTCAAATAAGAAATATCAAGAATGCCGAAGGCTGACTTATTAATCCATCAATAGTCCCATCAATTACATCGTTCGGTATGATACTTTCTCCAAGCTGATGTAACAATAGTCGTGTCGCAGATTCGGGTTTCACGCTTTTCGCCTTTTTGATAGTATAGTCAAAGATCGTGACGAGAGGTCTACCATTCGATAACTTTTATTCTATGAGCAACAAAAGAAACTATTAAAAACAAATACCTTTAGGGAGGATGCAAGTTGAGAATCGAACAAAAAGATGTAATACCAAAGACCCCCCCAAAAAGCGTCATCTTACATTTTCAAGAAACCTTCAAACACAACCGAATCCTTTTACACCTCAAGTGCTACGAGGGCTACATCATGGTCAAGTATTGAAGGTCCTCTAGAGAAAGCTGTGTCAGTGTAACATGACGGGACACTGCATTGTACCTAATACCAAAGTGGTACTTGAACTCAATACTGCTGTTACCACAGTAAATGTATGGACTTTGTGTGGCATTGTACTTGTATGACCTATATACGTAGACCCACTTCTAAATATCTGATCCTGAGAAAACTTATTCTACTTGATCTGTTGTCCTCAAGTTTAGGTTCTGTCTTCTTCTCCTGCCTATGTCCGTTGTGCGATTTATTTCATGCACTAATTCTTTAACCCATCATCCTACATCCTATGTTTTGAGTCTATTTTCTCTTGGTGGCCTATCATTACCTACCGTGCACTTTCCCGCTCTCTTTCGCTTTAAAAAGTCTTGCACACACGCGCACACACACACATACTTTAACCTTTTTTTTATAACTTTCTTCTCTACTTCCTCAGGAATTTTCTCGAGCAAAAATAAACCGAATAGAGCAAAAAAAGACAAGGAAGCGATACTAAATGGGGAAAAAATCTATGTAGACTGAAATTTCGATGAGAGAACATAATGTGTCCAATATGAACCTCTATCATCACGAAGGTTTACAGTAATTAGCAATTTTATATGGATAAATAACGACGATTTATATAATAAATCTCACTTTCATGTTGCAGACCATCTTCTCCTTTCCCTCACAAACGAACAGCAATAAATCTACCAGCAGGTTACAGTACAGAGGAACGGTCCCGTTTGCACTCCTATTTCATATTCTAATTCGGATTTGTTGAAATTTGTTTCCAAGTCAATATTGTTCTCATATCATAATCTGCGGAATACATTTATAATTGCGTTCAAGCTCGACCATACAAATTAATAAAGAGAGGAAGAAATTTTCCCTTTTTAACACCTCGTTTTGAAACCACCAATTTAAATGGAAAATTTGAGATCGGTACATGCTGCGGTAATTAAATTCACTATATCAACGAATATTATTTTACTTCCTAATGAATTTCATCGACACTCAAAAATAGATGATTATACAAGCTGACACGTTTCGAGAGGAAAACAAAACTTGTTTGAATGGCTCTATTAAATACATTTTATACATCTCTCATCGGAGATTATTGGATGATTTGGCAAAAGCGGTTGAAAACTTTGATCGATTGTATCAACAATACAATACTAACTTTTCTCTCGAAACAACAGTATAAGAGAAGTATCAGTTGCTACATTGTTTAACAACATTTTTGGATTATATAACTGCATATGTTTTCTTTGAAAATATGAATTTTTGTTTCGAATATGATGTATAGAAACGAACTAGGTACGTTTCTTTTTTAGCCGTTTGTAAGACAAAGATTTATACTGATTTATAATGTCATCACAATTGCAGTGAGCGTTACATATGACGATTGTATTTTGTACTATGATTGTAATTTGTTTCAAGAGAAAAAGAATAAAAACTGACCATAAAAAAAAAAAACAAAACAAAACAAAATTGCACGGAACCCACAAGTACCCACAAATATTGCAAATTATTATATGTAAGATTCCCAAAATGTTGTTTTTAATGTTATTTTTATATTTTTAAAAGAGTTCTTTAACATGGATTCGATAGCATTCCTGCAAACTGCATTGTGAGACATTAGGCACCTCAGCAGCCGTGCATTATCCAAAGTTCTTTAAATTTGCATGATAAAGAAAAGATTTTAATGCAGTTGGTACGTTCGCTTTAAACCTAAAAACCTTTAAGAGCTAACATTTTATGTTCTTCTTTATGGTTCAGTCACACCACTACACCAACTCCAAACTTTTTTTCAAATGTACCCCCCCCCCCTCTAAAAAAGAATATCGGCCAATAAGAGTATTTTTGGTTCAGCCTGTGGTCATTGTGGTGTCGCTGTGCTGAATGTGGTTTTAGAAAGTTGAAAAGCACGTATTCTACTAAAATTCAAACCGACGCTGGGATAATTGTTTTTCTTCATCAAAATCTTGTTTAACAAGTAGCAAGCATAGTCATACTGAGGTCTACATTTTCAACTGTCGACTGTGACCTTAAACTCAGGGTCAGGTTTAACTGAATTAGTAGGATACGGAAAGCAGAGGTCACGATCGCAACCACTTCGAGATATCAGCTGAGGGGCAATTCCAATATTCGGATTATGCAATGCAGCATAGTACATTTCCAAAGGTGATAGAAAGGGCTTTTTAAAATTGCCTTAGTTTTTTTTTTCTTCTTCGAGTACATGCGATCGTGTTGGCAGTTTTGCCCCTTTTCTTCAGAGAGCAGAGCTATTGATGGAGGAGGTACGGGTTATGTAGGTCGAATGACCCCTTGTAGCCATGGAATTGTGGGGAGAGCTTACTTCGCGACAGAGGATGGTCTGCTTGAAGGCACGCCGGAACCTCGCCGACATCACATTGTAGAGGATGGGGTTGATAGCGGAGCTGACGTAGAGCAAAACGATGGAGAAGTGGTAGAGCCCCCTGTAGTAGATCTCCTGGACAGGCTGGGGCCACTCCTCCAAGTTGAAGAAGGGCAGGATGCGGATTAGGTGAAACGGGAACCAGCAGATGAAGAAGCTAGCCGCAATCACAACTTTAAAAACAGAAAATGTGATAGTTATATATTAAAGACAAGCAAGAGCATCAAAGCAATAGCATCAAAGGAATAGATAAGCATGACGCAAAAGAGGAAATTCGAGCATATTGCTATCCGCAAATACATCTCCCTTTCAATTTCGAATGACCCTTATACGTCAACACGATTGACTTTTGAATTTTAACCTACATGTAATATGCACTCCGTATTTTGTTCAAATCTAATGAAATTTCAGACGATTGGGTTACGAGAGCCATTTTAGTTATAAAAAAACACTTCCTTAACATCTTTGCATACCTGACCTCAATGACTTTTGCTGTTTGAACCTTTGCCCTTAATATACCCCACATCATCTTAGCACGTAATGAGTTTAGTGCCCATGTTCTTGAAATTCAGGCAACTTTAACATCCAGAGCTTAACATTTCTGGGCGTGTTTACACTCCTATTTCGGACCAGACATCTCTACATTGTTATGAAAGAGTAGAACAATTTCCTTTGAAAACTTGAGACAAACTTCAGCGTGTGATAAAGCTGGCCGTTATATTATGGTTTTGCTATTTTCGATGAAATACTTCTTCAAAGAATTCGATCTTAGTACCCATCGCCCTCTTCCACAAATAAAGGAAGTAGACCACTTACCTAGCATCTTGACCACTTGTTTCCGCATCGTGATAACTTGGTCCTCTTTGTCTTCCTTGGCCTTGAGGTTTCCATTGACGCGGCAACGACTCTTCGTGGAGCTCGATCTCCTCATGGGAACCTTGATGTTGACACCAAAGAGGACACGGGCGATGAGCGAATAGAGTACGATGATGAGCGTCATGGGGAGGAGAAAGAGAAAAGTTGCTGAAAAGACATAGAAATGGTTGACACGATCCTCCATTTCGTCTGTCGTCTGGCAGACCGTGGACTCCTCAATGCCGTCGCACCCTTCCTTGAGGTGGTAGGAGAGGGCCAGAGGGATGCTGATGAGGAAACTCAAGATCCAGATGGCGATGATGAACTTGATGGCACGAGAGGTGGAGATGAACGCTTTCGCTTTTATTGGGTGGCAGATCGCCACGTAGCGTTCGATGGTGAATGCGGTGATGTGCAACACCGTCGTGAAAAGACAGAACTCGATGAGGAAGAACCGCGCGTGACAGAAAAATGACGTATAGGTCCAAGGCCAGTAGCGGAGTTCCACCAGGACTTCCGTGGGTCCCGTCAACACGAGTAACAACATGTCCGACGCAGCTAAACTTACAAGGTAATGGGAGGTTGACTGTAGGACACGATTTCGCAAGATGACAATGATGGTTAAGAGGTTTCCGAAAAATCCAAGGAACACTAGCGAGAGAATAATGACAGCAAACGGTATCACAAACGCATACTCATAATGCGACGGTGGCATGATGTACGCTAAATGGTCTATCAATTCATTACCGGACAGATCATACATGTAGGCCGGGCATGTTAAGTTGTTATCGGAGTAGCATGTCTGGGTTAAATTGAGGAAGAAACTGTCTTCAGATTGAACACCGCTGTGGCTCATCTCTCTTTTGAGTCTCTCATATGAATATTGGCAATAATCAAACCCATCGCTGCCATTATGACTGGGTCCTTCTGCAGGGAGATACGACATCACTTGAGAATCCGGGCCATCCATGGTCATGTTTGTTTTCTGACTTCTTACTATTTTTGTGTAATGTATCGCTTCTCCTTTTACAAAGAACTGATGAATAAATTGCAGTCAAAGTGTTACACCTTTTGTCTACATCTTCATGAATTTAACATTAAGTTACATTTCCTTACTTTTGTACAACTTTTCTTGGGTACCTTCTGCGATCCACACAGCACGGATCTTCACACACTGTTTCTTTTCCAAACGACCTGGTACAAAAGTATAAAAAATTGATTCTTCCCTCTGTTCACCTTTGTTCATTCATCATTCCTTGTTTTCTTTCTTTTTTTTGTTACATCACGTGGAGAGTCAAACTCAGATTTCTGGTAGGTACACCTTTGGAAGAGAAGGGTGTCATCAAAACCGAATGGTGTCTGTAAACGAAGCTATCGATCTCCTCGTGCTTGGGCGTGAGATGCAACTCTCATTCGTCTCAGACTTCACATCCATTGACCGCTTCTATAAGGAGGCAAAGGTTGGGGGACAACATCCGTGTTTCAACAGGAGGAGAGCTCATTTACTGCCCTATAAGATCGAGTATTCAATTTGACGTCAGAAGTGCTTCTCCCCTGCTGACTAGAGGGGGATGCGGTGTTTTGATTTTGAGCAACCTAGAAGAGGAAAAGAAAAAAAAAACAGAAGAAAAAGTTTCATTTACACAAGTTCTTCATAAGTGTTTGCGTGGTTAGCCCCTGGTCAGACAATACGGCGCCTAAAATCCTATTTTCATCGTCACCTTTTCAGTCATCCCTATTCTTAAACCACCATTTATCTGTCTTCGTTCATGTTTTCCTGCCCTGTTCTGCCCCCAGCTTGTATTCTTCCATCACAAGTTCCGCGCCTGTTTGGCTTTTCTATTGTTCCTTTTTAAAATTTGACCACTGACATATAAACAAAATGGCATTGCTCTCATTTTAACGATTATTTCGCCTCCCTCCCCGACTTAAAAATAATAGCATTCATTTTCAAATGCACGATCTGTCATCCCCTTTCTCTCTCAAAGTATTATGATGCTATTTTATTTTCATAATTCCTTCCTTTTTTTGTGCATGTTTCCCCTTTAGCTTTATTCATCAAATACTGGACATGCTTTGTAATATTCATTTCCCAGTCTTCTCATCTTAGAAATATTTATTACGACCAAACTGATAAACCGAAAATAGACCCACGTTACATACATTGAGAAAAGATCTACATTCCAAACATTCCTTCAGATGACATTTTGGCCGAAATTTATTCTTTTCTACCCTACATTCCAAGCCTTCCAATGTATAAAATTCAAGCTAAAAAATCTCTTGAAACCAAATTTCAATTTAACAAAAAAAATTTTTTTTTTTTAAATTGTTAAATTCCACTTTACTCACACTTACGTATGATTATTAGGACGTTCACATTTGTTTGCCCGGTACATCAGGAAAATATTTTACAAAATAAACGTCACTCATTAAAAAAAACAAAAAAAAACAATACGACTCTCGATTGAAAAGAGTTCCACTGCATATTGGCTCTTGTAAGAGCAATTACGAATAAGACTCAAGTTGGTGGATTCTGAAGAGGATACTGATAATGGGAAAGAAATAAGATTGTAAATATCTGTAGGAATCTACACCATCACCACGTTCATTAATTTGTTAGACACGAACCTCAACAGCTCGACAGAATCCAATTTATTTACAAAATCTACTTTATTCACATTACACCGATAGCCTCATTAAAAGCTAGTCATTTAGATACCCTCCTTTTTGGATAGACCTTTTAAAAGCATAACACCAGACACCAATCAGTCTTTCGGAAATGCATTTAAAAGGAGGATGTTGGTGTTTTCCACAAGTTGAACATATGGTGTGTTTTTTTTTTTACTAATAAATTGAAACTAAATAAAAACATGTTGATCTGGCGAGTAAGCATTTGACTTTAAGTATGAAATCGAAAAATCATTACATATCAAAATATTTCTCTGTGTTGTCTTTAGATATAAGCAAGCCAATGTCCTCATGCTTGTTCCCGTAAATTCATTTATAACAAACCCAGTCTATTTTAAGGACCTTTCAACTGAAGAAAGGCTTGGTGGGTGTACAAAAACATTTGTTATGGAAATAAACATCACAAGAGAGAATTATGTCTGGGAGGACCGAAATATAAAAAAGTCCAGATTTATTGAAAAAAGAAATGCTTTCAAGTGTAAGCTTTTCCCCGGATCTTTAAGAAAAACACACATATATTTATGGCACTGTTTAACACAGCATTAACCTCCAGAATAATGTATTTGATTTGACATGAAATCAGTGAATCTAGTGTTAAATGACGCAAGGTCGCACTTGAAATAAACAAACTGTTTGAGAGCGGAAGGGGACGAAAAGATCAATCTTCGGGAGAAATCCGAAAGGACTTCTTATCTAATGACGTCATTCATGTGATGCACAACCTTCAAAACCAGAATAAATCGAAGGAATGTCGGGGCCTTACTTTATCAGGTTCGCTTCACGCGGTTACGCAAAGTGCCGGAAAATAATAGAGACATGTCCAAATATGGCTCGAATGTGATCATTGAAAAAACATTTAAATAGCATTTTCTACTTCACTAATTGTGCCTCTTTGCCTTTTTTTGCAAGAAGTTCCTTTTTTTATTCGTTCATTTTTTATTTCTTTCATTCGTGTCTTTCAATCTTCATAGATCGTACGCCCGCAAATATTTTTTTTAAAAGTACAATTACAGCGAAAGCTTTGTTAAAACTCGTTCAACGCACCCAAGTAAATCCTGGTTCTGCAATTTATATAATTCTAAGCTGTGGTTCGAGACGGCTACCGCGGCAGCGTTAGTCTTCACGAATATTCCTAAGATTGTATATGAAAAGACAAGTCAAACTCCCAGAGACAACCAAGAATAAATCAGCAGAAATATATTCTCATTCCCTACTATATAATGTGAAATATGAAACTCTTGTTCCTTTGATAGGTACCTTTCTATCACTAAATGATAAGGGATGATCATTATAATTAGTAGATGTAGAGTAGTTATTAGAAGTAATAAAAGTAGTAGAAATAGTAAAAAAGTATAAGTAGTAGTAGTAGACATGGTATTGATACTATCATCATCAAGACGATTTGTATTATCATTACCATCAGTAATTGTTATTAATATACATTTCAAAACTCTGAAATTCTCTGACATGAAATTTAACTTCCGAATACCTTGTTGCCCAAGCCAGTGCTACCAACACTTCATAAAAACACCCTTAACCCAACATGCATGCATTCCAAACATACCAAAACTACGTGAGAAAAGGCCACCAATGCCATGGATTTCAACTTATAATCTTAAGAATTGGACTTGAGTCCTCCTGCAACTGAAATTAGTTGTATGCACCTTCTGAGCTTGCAAGAGAATTCCCGCAATCCCTCATTTGGTTTTTGTTTATACAAAGCGTGGCTAGCCCTCTCGTGCATGTAAGTTAATCTCAGAGGTTCTGCGTGAGGATGAAGTAGAATTGTGTTTCGCCTTTACAGAAAGGAAATAAAGAATTCGGTAGCGGTATGTGAATCAAAGAGTTTGTTTATTGACCCTGCTTTCCTTCCGCTTTAATACAATAATGATAGTGCCCGATCAATGTGAAAAGGTGCTGGTACTACAACTACAACTACTATAACTAGTAGTAGTGGTACTTTACTACTACTTTTACTACTACTACTACTAAACTCTATTCTAACTCTACTGTACTACTTCTACCCTTCCATTCTATTATATTGCAATTGCTAATGTCCATTGAAATTATTACCAGCCGTAATCATTATTTTAAGAAATAAAGCTGCGAGGTACCTATTTCCCTGACCTGGGAGGAGTGAAGTTAATGTAGATTCACTTCTTTCATAATGACGTGTGTGCTTTGACAGGTATTCAAATCACTGTAGAATGGTGTGTTTTTTGCAGAACAATACAATCTCTAAACCTTTCATAAGCATCGACGATTAGTAAGTGGGAAATTAATGTTAACTTTTCATGAAATAAAATGATATTCATACCACGGAGCAAAACAACTCAATTTTGAAGAATATTGCAATTATTTCACGTCGAATTTAAGCATAAATTACTTGAGGATCCATTGATTTTTTTGTCTAATGTAGGAAGTCTCCATTATGACGGTAATCAGTCTGAACCCGCCAGGCAAAAATATAAGAATTACACAAAATCAAACTGATATATTTCACATCAAATGTAACTGAAAGTTCCATCTAATGTGGGATTCAAGTTATTTGTTTTTTTTTCTTCATGAAAGAATTCCCTTAGTATGGCAGTTGTCAGTCTGAAGCCGTAAGGCAAGATTTAATAATTTAAAAGTTTAACTGGCTTAGTTCTCATCAAATGTAATTGTAATACAGGATCATTTGCTTTATGATAAAAGATAAAAGAAGTCTCTAGTATTTGATGTTAATCAGTCCGAAACCTAACGGCAAAAATACAATGTATAAAGGCGATAACAGCTAGAGTTCTGGATGTCAGGAAGGCAAAACCAATACAACATACAAACAAAACAACGTCTTACACACTATATCTAAGGTAGATGAAGACATAGTAGCATGATTACAGAATCTAAGACAATAATCAAAATAAGTACTGTCACGGTTCTTTGTGTAGATGAAGATATTTTGATCGAAGTTACTGATTTTTTTTCGAGTGGCAACGATGACATCAATGAAAAATAATTGAGCCCGCAATATATTGATGTATATCAGCGGTGTTGCTATGTTGGCTTTAGACAGGGTAAACAAACAAAATATGTGAATCCAATGAGAAAGGAATGTAATGTGCTATGGAAGTATTCACCGAAAAAATACAAAAAACATTTCATCATTATCCATTTTTCTATTATTCTTATTTTAATCATTTTCATTATTATTATTCTCATTATTCTTATTATCATCATTATTATCACCATCTACAAGAATTATCATCATTAATTACCATTATTATCATTATTATGAATTTCGTAATAATCATCATTATTTCCTATTTTATTAATATAATCATCATAAGAATATCATTTAATATTATCGTTATTATTCATTATTAATATTAGTAATTATGTTGTATTTTTGTTATCACTACTTTTTTTATCATCAGTAACATTTTTACTATTGCACTATCTATGTTCTGCTGTAATTATAATATTGATAAGGGGGACCCACCTTAAAGAGAAGGTTGAATTCTGGGAAGAGGTAAAAAAATAGTTTGTGAGCGTTATCATTGTTATTATGCAAGGGTAGAAGATCATCAGATTAAACATGTTCCCTGAAAAGCATGGCTCTTCAAATGCCTTCATATTCTAAATATGACATGAAACATCGTAAAAATCGGGGGTAGGTTTTTTTCGCCATGTGCTCGTGTAGTCCCATATACATCATTCTGTGTACAGTGCTTGTAACTTTGCCAAGAATTGGCCAAACTTCTTATCATTTTTATGATACCAGAACCTTGCAATACACACGAATACTTATATACTAGATGATCAACCTTTTCTGATAGATTCCACACCGTTTTTTTCACAATGCAATCACATGACCAGAACTTACTCAACTTTATCTTTATTAGCTGCAAATAATTAATTCCCTAGATTTGAATGCCTATTTTTTTGTAAGTGTCCAACCTAATTCAAAGGAATCCTTGACATCTAGCAAACCACCAAAATTCATCTTATTTCCCAGGGAACAAATTCGAAGTCGATGGTATCAACAGATGACACTAAAAACCAATCGACCTAACGAAACAAATCCAAAACACAAATTAAACAACCTTGCCAGTTTAAAAAAAAAAAAGAGGAAAACTAGCCACTTATGTCCACATGAGTGTTTTGTTACAATCGATTAGCTTTAAAAGCTTGTATAACAAAATGAAAAACGACTTTTATTGGCTTAAATTCTTGACATTCGAACTAAACTCACAGACAAAACTGCTCTTTGGAAAATACAATTTAAAAATCAATACGTTAAAGCAATAACGATCAACAGGATATTTACTACAAGAAAAATAAACTTTGAAGGCATCTTTTTTTTCTTCCTCAAATGTCAACATTTTCAGCCATACCAATGCATTGAAGCCTGACCTTGAGATTACGAAGAAAATGTATTCATGCAAACGGTAAGCGCCACAACTGATTATTTTTGCATTGTTGACGATGGCTAATTCGAGCACAGGGTGTAGTGTAGTGACGTAAACTAAGAAAAGTAGCATACTCTGTCACAAGCGTCTATGTAAGTTCTTTTGTATATATTATGCAATTGCGAACAATAGCTAATTATTTTCTTATATTTTGTATAAATGTAATGCTTCCTGGGAGAAATTTCAATTGTTTAAACATATTTGTGTCTTTTTCTGACTTGTTTCAAATTACATATCGATCAATCGATCTTATTTACTGGGTATACGCTACAAATATGTTTAAATGTCAGCCGGGCACACCAGCAATCCCTGTAAGTAGAGTCCCAAATAGACCAATCTGGTTTGCTTTGCTCAGATGATGTTATGTATCCCTATTAAAACGTTACTAACATTCCTAACACGTGTAACATAAGAAATTTATGGATCACATTAGGTTATATGCTGAAGTGTATCTTTATATCAGGAAAAGACGTCATTGCATGACACCAAAGCAACCAGATATAAAATGAAGTCTGACCATAACCAAAAAAACCAACAAAAAAAACCCCCAAAAAATGAAAAATGAAAATGAAACAGCACCAGTCGTTACTGCACTGTTCTCTGGCAGCTCAATGATGAACTCCGGCCAGTGGTTGCTTTCAGAATATCTTAGCTCTTGTTGAAGATATTAATATTTCTGCACTTTAGTATGTTGTAAACACCAAATATTTTACGACTTTAAACGCGCAATCAATCCTGTTGCAATGGTTTCAAATAAGGAGCAACGTGAAGGTCTAAAGTGTAGTGGAGGATGAAAATACACTGCCCCCCATCCCCCTCCTCCTTCTACCCGGCCTCTAGAATGTCAATTAAGTTTGGGAGAGGAAAAGCAGAAGGAAAGACAACTAACATTTATCATTTATGGATAATTAAGATGAATTGATTTGAATTTGATTGACATTTGGCGCTCCATAAATCACTGTACTAATTCAAAATTTAGTCTTTAACTTGTTCCATCATTAAATACACGAGCCGAATAAGCAAAATAGATAACTACTAAGGCAAAATAAAGATCTACAAAGTAGTGAATGGAGAGAGAAGCCACAAAGAGAAGCAAGACATGACGGTCGATGGAAAGAACATACGCAGAAATGTGGGGATTGCAGAAAGTAGAAATGCCAATACACACACACACACACANCTTCGGTGAACGACCAAGCTTCACTTAACTCACGAGCATGTCAGGAATTATTACCGAATCCCAGTGACCGATTGCGAGTATGAATCTTTGACCTATACTAGCGATCATCACACTCAATGATCCATCAACCACTTACACCAAAACCGCCAAAGATGCAGGAAGGCTTTCTCCAACGCTTTAATACCCCTGTCACACCGATGAAATAGACACCAAACCGACGAAAGACCGAAGAAGGAAAATACATTATCCTGGAATGGTAACTAATTTGGAGGTGTGACTGATACCTCGGTTATAACACCAAAGTGACTTTTTACCGACTTGATTTTAGAACAACCTGGATTTAACGTCTTAATGAGTTGCACCTTCGATAACAAGTAACACCATATACACTTGCCCTGTTGGCTGTGATCTTATAATTGAAAACACACTTGCCCCATCAAGAGACACACTACACAATTCATTGTCTCGTTATAGTTGCACCTTTCTGTTAACCTTTGATTTTAGTCCCACGATGGAATATGTACCTAAACGAATAGCCATTGCTTTATCTACAAAAGCGTTGAGTTTGTTACATTTGAAATATTAATAATAATAAAAATAATATTTAATTTTTATATAGCGCTAAATACAAATGTCTCTAAGCGCAAATAAACAAATTTAACAAATATACTATTACCCCGGTCATTGGATTCAGTGCTTACCCGCACACAATGTGTGCACAATCTCCACTCCCTGGGTAGCATTCTAGCCAGGCGTTTCATGACGATCAAAAACTGTTTGACCAACAATTACGGTCGCATCCTACCGGGTACCCATTAAACACCTGGTGGAGAGTAGCAAGTGCAGGTTAATATCTTGCAAAGGATATTAGTGCCGTGTCGGGATTCGAACCCTCGACCTTCGCATCTCCAAGTGAAGCGCCTTAAACCACTCGACCATGACACTCCCACATATTGGATGTTTCTTTGAGACAGCGCACCGAGAGGTTTAGGATTTTTTTTTGATAAATAAGGCATTTGTAACCGATGCCGTTGCTTTCCGAATAATTGATAGGGCAATTTTTTTAAAAGATATCGCTAGGTCTTTTGCTCCCATTTCATGAACATTTGTTAACAATTTTCTCCCAAATTGCTTGTTTACTGAACCCTTGCTTGCCTTCTTTTTCATAAACAGTCGTCATGGTCGTTTAACACCTACAAAGCATCACTGAATGCTCATCTCGGAAATTGATAATACCAATGAAAAACGAAGCCTTTTTAAAAAAAACATTTTTGTGTTCTATAATAACCGTAAATATTTTACAAGAAAAGACGGTAATTTCAGCGTTACGGGTGGCAGGTCATATAGAACATTAACCTATATTTTATCATGGAAAGTATAATAGCGATGATTCGTATACAAAGTGCAAAGTAATTGTCGTTTTCAGGGGTGATTGCCTACTAACCTTTTAGTGCCGAGAATTGTGATCTTTATCTCGCTAAATACAGTTACTTAATCTATTTATTCTCGTATGGTAGTTTATAAATAACAGCACCCCGAACTAATGCTCACTGTAAGTGAATACATCTTCTTTCCATTAACTCTAAAAACGAGTCGACCCCTCTCTTTTTAGGATACAGAGAAAAATATCGAAATCTACAATATAAACTTCAAAGCAAACATAATTATCACCTTATAAATGTAAAAGTTAAGGGATAATGTAAAAGTTAAGGGATAATTTCAAATTTGTTAAGTGCCTAATTGGCTCAATGCCTAACTTCAGCATTTTCACCCATTTTCTCTCATGTTTAGATCATGTTAGCGTACTAACCAACAGAATTCACATCGTTGTAATTTTCTAATTATGTTGTACCATCAAATTATGTTATATAAATCAGACGGTTAAGAGTTTTAGACTACATACATACCATCCCTACAAGATATTTAAGTTTGAAGGGTAACGTTTTGCAGAGTCTGTACACGGTCATTCATGAACAGCAAAGGCCGTTAAGTTCAAGTGGATTTATAATCTTCTTCATTTTTCATGACGTTAACCACCCTGTTAATTGGAAAGGCCCATGGTCATATGTAGCACTAGAAGGCCAATGGCCTCTCATAAAGTGTACAAATCTCTTGAAGTTGTCAAGTTCCATGTAAGTGTGGAAGATTATCGTTGCAAAAACGTCCCCTGAAAATGGTGCCTCTTCAAAATGAATTTATATTTTAAAAAATGTCAAGAAACAGCTGATTTTGTTTAGACCATAGTTTCATGTCATATGTTTGTGTCGTCCCGAATACACATTTCTATGTTCTGTATATGAGATTGAGTCAATTCCCTATCATTTTGAAGATAAAAACAACTTTATTCACAACATGCATAGACCATGATGTGTATGTGCCACACATAATCGGCCTATTCCAATAGGTTGCAGTTTCTTTCCCGATGAAATCGCTTGACCATAACTCGATTTCAATTTCACTTTAATACCTTTGCATCTGTTGATGATGTCAATCATTCCAGAGGACACACACGTACATTGCGTCAAGTTCTTGTGTCAACCGTACTTCTATTCTTCTATACGTAACCCCATTCAAATGCCGTTGAACTGCATCCAGTATTTCATGCAAAAGTTCGAATTACCTGAAAGTGTATGGTTCAATCCTTAGTGAATTTTTCTGCAATAGCAACTAACATTTGCACAGGATATTTCACAGACCCACGATTTACAATGTTTACAATTTGGTACGATCCAATGTCTCTTGGTACTGTCTCCAATGGAAAAACTTCTCCCTCATAATGTCGACGTTTTCACCATAATTACTGGTAAAGTTTTGTCTGCAGAGTCGATTGGCAGAATAACGGGAAAAAATTCCTTAGCACTCCTGCCAAGAATCACAGTACATTCGAAACGATGATAATTGGACAAACCATATAGGCTAATATTGTGTGAATTAGGTCAAAATTAAGTCAAAATCCCTTCTCTAAGGAAATTGGAAGTGCATCCAATTACCTGAAGATTCTATGGCAGGCGTATGGCCGTGCCATAGAACGGTATTATTACAATATTGGTGCTAAAACATCACCCTTTTCCAAGCGTTTGATGCCAACAAGTTTCGATGGAAGAAAGGTTGATTAACAAAAAGTTGTATGGACCAATAAGAGAATCATTACGGCCAATCTAACAAATGTGAGTTACGAAAGATCGAAGGTGTTTCTCTTGATGCTATTTTTTTTAAAATACAAAAACATGGAATCGATCGACGATTTAACATCAAACTTTTAAAAGATCTTTTTTTCTTCCTCCATATATTAAAGACGCCAAACCAACGTTTACGCCATCGGACTATTAAGATACTAATCTCTTTTTCCCCACCGAACCTTTGTGGCATACGAATCAGCTAAGTGTCAGCAGTATACTCCCTCAAATATGCTTGTCTTTTTAACCTGTTCCAAAGGTTTGTTCCCATGTTTATTGGATTCGTCTGCATATGAATAAGATTTGTTGTGCGGTATAATAATTATTTAGTTGGGAAAATATACATGCTCTTTTCCCTTTTTAAAACTTCAGTCGCAAAGTAGAGGATGTTGGCATGCTGTTCCTTCTTCTCTTAATGACAAGTTCATTCTCACCCAGCTTACAAAAACCAATGTCGAAACAAGCATGCGTATCATCGTCTAAATCAGGGGAACCTCGAAAATTACAACACCGAACAGGTTCATCTAATCCCTGATGAAAACGTTATTTTCACCGATTGTGAAGACAGAACTAACTTTCAATTATTGAACATTTCAGTTCCCTGGTTGGGTGTCGGCAAACAGATTGGAATAAAGAGATTTAATATCTTCAAATAAAAAATAAATAAATTATTATTGCCGAAAATGCTAACCCCGTTGCAGTTTCAAGACCCAATGGAGAAGTGGTGATGTCGTAAGCTTATTAGCAACCGAAAACATTGTACGCCGTACTCGGCATGATCCTTTTCTAAAAATTACTGATTGGGCGTCCGATATCAACCACTGGCGAACAGTTTTTATAAAGAAAACGACCGAAGAGGTTATGTTGTTTCATTTATCCTACCTGCTCCATTTTGGAATAGCGTAACTGAATTGTGTAAGGTCTTAGCTTTCACTCCCGAACATTTAATTTCAACTCGAAATTCCCCAATCACCTCAACAGCTGACATTGGAGTAGGGTATTGCCCTGGCGCACCCGTTTCAACCTGAACCATAAACCTTGATTCATGAGCACTGTAACAATATCAGAGAGTTTTTGTTTAAAGTATTACAGGTAACGTTGAGTTCCGGATCTTGTAGTATAGGTAAGAACCCACGTACAATCAGTCGTTTCTCCAATCTTGCTGTAGTTAAGTGCATCTTACTTTGCAATGTATATAAGTATTGAATGAAATTAATCATATAATTAGGTTCTTATTTAATTATACATTTACGATTGACTGAAAAAGGTGTATGGGGGGGGGG
>BEXV01000323.1:110865-136664 GCA_003118195.1 Hemicentrotus pulcherrimus | reverse complement strand
CTTCAAATTCTAACTGATGCCTAATGGTCGGCTGGCTTGCAGTTCAAGAAACCGTCAAGTGCACCCATGTCGTACACCGAACGTGGACTAAAAGGTTCACAGTTCGAGTCCCAGGGGCGATCCTAATTTCCTTTGGCAAGGCAATCAAGAGTGTTATTTAACCACTAATTTGGATTTCACTCTGATTCTGAGTTGGTTCAACTCCAAAGGAAGGGATCCATAATCATATTCATCATCATGTGCCAGGTCCGTTATACAGACATCGCGATCATTGTCGTCCATATCTGTCTTTTCTCTGCATTTCTGTAACAGCTGGTATTTCTGATTTCATTTTTGGTTACCCATTTTGTTCAGGCCTTGCAAATATGTATGTGAGGTGTTGCTTTCACCTGCCTCTCTTTTCAGCAATGTTCCCTGTTAATATTGTTCTTTTTTGTGTGTAGATTATCCTTTCTGTATAATCATGTGGACAACAAATCGCTTTTGCCTCTTTCTTATTGTGTTGATGAGTGCTGGTTTTTCTCTTGCTTTTCTGAACACTTCTTTATCGTTATCTTTTTGTCCATTATACATTCATTATTTTTCTTAATTGCTAATATAAACCTTCAAAATAGATTCCAACTCATCTGCAGAAGAGAGTGGACATGCTATAGAAATCAATTTAGCGTTTTTGGAAGAATTTAATTGACTACTTCGCCACAAAATAATCTAAGACAAAATGGGTCATCATGGTAATCAAGCAATTAATTCATAGGTACTGGAATATTTGCCAGATAGCAACCGTTAAGTTAATTGCACCCCTCGATTAAAGATAAATTAAGATATAAAGTGTTAGTCGATTGGTGATCGAAAAAAATTACGAGAAAAGGCTTATTCCCTATTGTGTTTATGATGACAATAAGTGCCCAATTTAAGACACACACAAAGCAAAACTTCTCTAAAATTACTAATAAAAATCGTTGTGAAAAACATATCTGTCTTGTTTCTGCAATTTATTTGAACACGCAATACGACTAACGACTTAAAATGAACACGAATTGAAGCATGTTATAATCTGGGTTACGTACTGCGAAAATAGATATTTATTTCAGCGGGATTATTTTTCTTTTTATATCTAAAACAGAAGAGTGCTGCCTGCCTCCACCCCCAATCGAGGATTTCTGTATCTAAACGCATGTTTTAGAAGAAGTATCTACGTCTCTTTTTATCAAAGTTCAGGTGCCACAGAAAAGTTCATTCTGGAACATAGTACTCTTCGAGCACGTCTATGATCAGACTCGATTACTCGAGTTATTCATCGACTCACATGGGGACGAACGTCCCTCAGTGTAATACTCCTCTTCTCTTTAAATTGCAATTAGGGATGACATCAAGACCAAATGGTCAAACCGGTGAGCACGAATGGATGCGAGATAAATTGCTCTGTGATGCGGCCTTGTGAAGGAGAAAATCCATCGAATATTACTCATCTAGATACTTCTCTCCTCCTTAAATTGCAATTATGGATACCATCATGAATGTATGGTCAAGTATGAGTACGAATGGAAGGGAAAGAAATACATCAAGGATGAAAATGGAAGCTGCTAACAGCTATAAGAGATGAACTCTGTTTCCAATGATCGCAATCTGTCACCATGCAGATGGTGCATTATTTCATCCATGTAGAACATGGGTTCATATCATGAAGTTCGTATACATGCATGCATTGTCAAATAATTCACGTTTGGTACAGAAACATCTTCACCAACATTTTGGTTTGCATGGCCATTTTTATTTCAATAACATTATCTACGAGTGACATACCGGGTAATAACTGTTATTCAAAGAGTGTTACCAATTCGACCATATAAAATCTAAATTGTATTTTCTCATTCAAATCTCAAAATCTCGAAGCTGAAATTTCATACACATTAACTGGTTAAAAAATAGCAAGCGTAACAGCAGTAACATGAACTTACGTAAGCTACTACAATTATCGTTGAATTTGTGTTGCCAATATCATGACTTGGTACCCAAAGACAATTTCATTTTGATTTTTGCCCCGTCGATTGATTCTACATCGTAAGTATCAATATTTGTAATATAATGCTATTTCGAGACGGCACCCCTCTGGCAGGAGTATGGGGGCTTTCCAAACGAAACAACTGTCTTACCTGCCAAAAGAAGGCGACTCTTGGCGTTGCCCGCATTTTACAGAGTGCCATTAGTTACGAGGTAGTATACCTCAACATTTGAGCTCAGATTTCTATTTCTCGATGCCTACAGCAGAGGGGGCATTCACAGTGTCGTTTTTGAGAGCCAGAAAAGCTATAACACTAAGTAAGTTGGCCTGCGACGAGACTGCAGGTGCAGACACATCAATGCATAGAGACGCACGGCGAGTTGCGACCAAGGCATAACCGAAGAGCGAGTACACCTTAAATTTTAAGCACTTTTCAAAGACAGGTCTAAGCTTCATTTCATTTAAAAAGGGAACGTAACGATTAAGTCCTATTCTCTCGTTCCCATATCAGAACGAAGTGCCAAAATCTTTTCTTGTTAATCAAAAGCACCTGCGAGGCATGCTCACACTTCCTAAGTTCGCGTAACTGGAGCATGTGTTCTGACCGAGTACAAACACGAATGCATTAGATGTGCATTGTGGTTGTCTGAGGGCTCTAATGTGGTGATGTGCAAGATTATAGGGAGGTACAGTGTTAGAGTAACACCGACCTCCTGGTTCATATTGAATAACATTGTCTCTTTGATAACGCTCCCCCTGGCCCTTGGCAGGATGAATGGCAGTCAGATTACCCACTCCCAGTGACGCGGGACACGTATTATTAGATATTATTAGACTTCATGTACTATTTCTGCTACGGAGGATAGGAGGACAGGAGTGTAGGGAGCAAAGCCAAGGAGAGTAGAGCAACAAAGACGGAGGGTAGCAAAGAAATGAATTAAAGCTTAAATGAGGCGAGAGAAGAGCAAAGTTGTCGGGGTGGTTGAGAGAGAGAGACGTGTAGGGCAGAGAAAGAGAGAGGAATACGAATAAACTGACACCAAAAGGAGATTAAATTAGGACAACGGATTGGAGATAATAGGAGAAAAGCTAGAAAGTTATGAGGAAAGGCTTCGAATAGACTGTCAGTGAGGTATTTGTGAGGTTAAGACAGACCTAGAGAGAGAAGGAGAAGGACAGAGAGTGAAGTTAGTTAAAATAGAGAGACAGGGAGAATGAAAACGAGGAAAAATAGAAAAGAGGGTGAAAGGAGAGTGAGGAAGGGAGATAGTCAGAGGAGACAGATAACAAGAAAGAGGAACACAGAACAGATTATCATATGGAGAATATCCGACAGGTTTCAATTGCTTCGGATTTAAAGTTTAACCTAGCCCAACGTTAATATGTACAGCGAAACATGATCGGCGTGACAAGTAGGAAAAAACATGAAATGAGAGGAGGGAGGGACAGGTAGGGGTAGATCTCATGGGGGTAGGGTGTACTTAAACACGTAAGGGGTAACACAGTACAAGCACATATTACTGCGACCTTCTGTCGACGAACTACTCACAACTTCAACTGAGATGCTGTCTCGACGCCACCTCTATTCCAGAGATAGGGGGGTGGGGGGGGAGTATTTACATATTAAACACTTTTTTCTCCAACCTAAACCAAGACACTCTTGAGCTTAAAGGTCTGCATTCCACAACCAAATCTCTTTAAGAATCGATTGAAAATTTGTAGGGTGGAAATCACAAGATACCCTTTTAACATATCTGATGGATTTGTTTAGATGAACCATCATTTAAACTTATGAACTCATGTAATATTTTTATGGAAAGGACCCACTATCTCGAATAAACTACACCCAAGAATTAAAGAGAAGGCCGAGTTCTGGGAAGAGGTGAACAATAATTTTTGAGCGTTATCATTGTATTATGCAAGTGTGGAAGAACATCAGATAAAAAACAATCCTGAAAAGCATGGCTCTGCATATGCCCTATATATTTTAAATATGGCATGTAACATCATTAAAATCGGGACGGATTTTTATGCCACATGTTCACGTAGTCCCATATATATCTTTATGTGAACAGTGCTCGTAACTTTTCCAGGAATGGGCCAAATGTATTAACATTTTGATGACTCCAGAACATTGCAGTACACACCAATACTTATATGCTAGATGATCAACCTTTTTTGATGGATTCCACAACGTTTCTATCACAATGCAATCGCATGACCAGAACTCAACTTTATCTTTAAGTTAATGTGTGCATCTTATAACAGTTTTAAGCACGATTTAAAAGTTCACCTGATGCAAAAGCTTTAAATTTGACAACTGCACTTCAAACTGTGTAGCCATCATGATCCTACGACCCCATGCTCCTCCACTTGTTCCTTGTGAAAATAAGCAGTTGAAAACATAACTCCTGAGGACAATAATATCGAAATCAAACATTAATAATACAGGAACTTCTACCGAACCCAAGAAGTTGACAGGTGGAAGTATTGAATGTTCTCCCCCACGCTGGGAAAGAAATGCACTTTTGTCTTTCTGAATTTATTACTCATGGAATATCGACGCGTCCAAATCAAAATCGATGAGCTGTATACTGTTTCCTGTTTTTTCTAACAAGTATTTACAATACAATTCCTGATTATAATACTTCGTTAAACATTGGCCACTGACTGAATATTCACTGAAATATATCTCCAGAAATAATTCATAATTCAAATGCAGGAAATGCATCAGAATTACAAGCACAACTGTACCAGCATAGTAAGCATACGTTCTAAATTCTAACGTCATTTATACATTTTGCCATCTCTTAAAAACGTATGGTTTTAGTGTTCTCATGTGTTATTTCCGACACGTACACGGATTGGAGGTATACAAAAGAGGCTTAAATGTATGAGGCTCCAGGGTATATACTATTTTGACATTTGATGCTGTACATAAAGATAAGGAAATAAATAGTCCTAAGTGCTTTGAGCTGCAGGATAACGCACAAAAACAAACACCGAGTGATATATCTATTTTCCCAAATTAAATTGTGGATAACAACGTCCGGGATCGCGTCATGTTTGCACCTACTGAACAGGCATTGCATACAAATTAAAACTTAAAGAAAGAAGATCGATTTTCTTCCATATCTATGTTGCTTGAAACCTACTTTTGTGTTTTCTAAGATCGGTAGTCAAAATATATCTCTGCACAATACGGAAACGATAGGTGGCATTTCACTTTCAGGACATGAACTTAATCTTTAAAACTTACATCTCAAGAAATCTACAATCTACTATTTCATATTCAGAATACTTTCGATATCGCACCAAAAGAATATATCAAACAGTGTTTAAGTTTGACAAAACCAGAAGAACTGCAGCAAAACCGACATGATACAAAAACACACACAAGTGCACTTCCCTGGTTTGTTTGACTTTTGTATGGGGTACAACTTAAGTCATTTTTAATTTCTATTCGAACAATCAACCCTCCATAAATCTACTCTGTCAGGTTTAACTCTTTGAGTGCCAAATGAGTACTTTGTGCGCACTTTATTAGTCAATTGCTTTGTGCATCACGTCTCACGAGTTGGAGAGTGACGCTGCATGATAGGGTTATTAAAGTGAAGACGTCTGTATGTATTGTAAACAGAAAAAAAAACCTGTCTGGAAACAATTGTGAAAGGTCAATTCGTGTATTTTGTAAGGTCTTGCTAGAGGTCTAGCCCATATAAACATTTGTATGTGACTTCACAAACATGCAAATTTGGTCCAAACGTTGCAGTTATTTCTAGTAATATGTCGAATATAAGGGCAATTTGAAGATCCATTATTTTCAGGGAACATTTTATATTAATAATATTCTTCCACATTAACTATGAAAAAAGGCTAATTAATAAATTGTGTCACCAACTCTCTCTTTAGGCGAACATTTTCATTCCATCTCCCAGCACTGGGAATTTGATTTACTTGAATCATGCCTGAATTCATTTCCCCGTTTGCACTTATTTTTCTCGTCATGCTCTCTTTCGTAGCAGTCATCAAACTTGAATGTTTCACGGTATGTGTTTCAGTGATTTAAAAATGAATAATGGTTAGCCACATCTAAATGGGGTTATGGAAGGACAGAAGGGAGTCGTACGTGCATGTTTTCCTGGTAGAAGATCAAAGGAGAGGGAAAGGGGGAAGGGGAGAGAGAGTGGGGACTGGCAGAAAAACATAAAATACTGGATTAAGGGAAAATAAAGAACAGAAAATATTGTTGTCTCACTACTTTTTCTTCTTCTTTTATCTCTCTCTCTCTCTTTTCTTTATATCTAAATTTAGTGATCACTTGCAATCAATTTCGTGATGACTGATCTCTATTTAATTCCATTTCTTTTACATGAAGACACATCGGTTGGAAAAGAAGACATTCGGGTATAGGGAATAAGTTAATATTTGTCTCTTCCCAGCATCCATGTGACTCTCTTCAAGTCCGTCTGTTGTTTAGTATTCACTGTTTTCTTCATTTAGTCTTTGCCGAATAAAACAATAAGATCTGTAATGATACTGCTACTAGTATTACCACAGCTACTCCTAATGATACAAGTCCAATCTCGTTAGACGAAAGGAAATATGACGGAGAGGAAATAGAGGAGTTATCCATATAACAAAATGTTTTAAAAAAACAATGATAAAATAACATGGTCCGCGGGGTATTTTGGGGGTTTAATCACTCCGAGAAAGACAAAATTCCATTCGCTCATGTGGTCAATCTCCTCCCTCTCCTATCAAACGAAAATGGATCCTCAAGACTATTAGACTTAAAGATATTAAGCGTGAACTGGAGCCCTTGCAGGGGACCTATCTAGCCAATTTCCTTCAACGAAAGCAATGCAAGCTCTGAATTTCGCTGATCGATAGCAATTCCCCACCAACATTCTCCATGTCGTGTGTCAACAAGGGATCATTTTCATGCATTTCAGTCATAATAATTTCTACCTGGCACACAAAGCTTCGGGAAAACGTAGTGCTGTCAATATTTTTTCTTCAGAAAAATGCATGGGAACAATGTGTTGTCAGGGGCAAAATATACAAGATACCATTATCTCATGTGACATTAAGTCGTTTTCTTGATTTTTTATCTTAAAAAAAAAAATGTTTTACCCTATTTATATGTATGTTTATCTTTGTTTTCATGAGTGGAAATTGAAATGCAAGTTAAATTGACTGAATTTCATGTAAATTGCATAACTGAAATCAGCTTCATTGTCTATCCATATAATGAAACAAATTGAAGTTTTAGAGAAGGAAGAAGCTCGTGTGTTATCTAAATTCGAGATAATGGTATCTACAGTGAAATGATTTGTACATTCTACATGGGCTATAAAACAAACGCGATATGAAAGGTGCAAACAATTGTAGCTGTAAAGAATGTGGTCACATAAATTAATAATAAAAACAATATATCAGAAGAAAAAAATACAAATAATTTCACCTACAACTGATATTGCCAATTTGATGTGCATGCTACTGGCTAGGGACTTTAGATGTTATTTGCGGTCAACTGTTCCAGGTGTCTGTAAATATCCGACACCAAATTAAAGAAAACCTAAAGGACTGCTGGAATTACCATCTTCATTAGTTTGAACATGCCTTCCGGTACGGATATTGGTCAGAATTTGAATAGGAAGATGTACAACGCATGATGGTACATTGGATGGTACATTGAAGATCAAGTTGAATATTGGTCATGGGTTCGCATTGTAAAAGATACTGTCTAAAAGCAATTGGGAAAGTTTGATTTATATGCAATACATACGAATTGATGATTGTAAACTGTGAGTTTTTGGAATGATCACAATGAAAATCATGTGTAAATGTACATAGAAATTGGGAAAGTTTTGATGATATAGTGCATAAAAATATTGGAATATACCAGAACGCCATCTGCTCTTTAACACACGACAGAGATGAGATGTCTCTGGGTCAGATGACTCACTGACCATATGTCGGTCAACAATCACCTAAATGATGGACAGATTCACGCAGATGACCCATTGTTAATCCCATTATCTTATTTCCACGACTAAGGCGAACACAACAACCTATATATATATACATATATATATACTTGTTCCAATTAATATTAGTTCGTAAGAATTCGTTTAATCTATGTAGGAGGTTAATGAATATAATATCCGGAGGCGATTTCTTGTAGGTGATACCGAAATAATCAGATTAAAGAAAACTCCAACCTGGATTGAAAACCCTTCATGTCTTTCCTTCCTTATATCTCTAGATCCTCTAAAGTGCTCCAACCGTCGCGAAGAAAATTAAAATGTTGGTAGTTATTTATAGTTTGGGTGTTCACTGTTAACAAATTCAATTTATGTTTTTTTTTTTTTCGTGTAGTTCCGATTGAGGTCAGACGAAGTAATCACCGGCATTAATACAATCGTACTTAAGTGCAGTTTTAAGTGTGTAGATTTTGTGTACTGGTATGAGCTATGGAGCGCGAAATATCAACCTACTCATCCCTTGAAAAATATCATAGACACTATTTCAACTACTTTATAGCCCGGTCACATATGATGCATGGCCGGCGCATTGAAAATCGGATAAAGTCGTGAGCCCCACTTTTTTTTCTCAGAATTTTGGAGAAGCTAGCGAGCTGACACCGAATGCAGATATCGTGTTGCTGGCGCGCTGCGCGAATACAGGGCGTGTGTTCCGCTTATGTCTGGCGATGGTCTATCGCGCTCCGCGCATGTCTGGCGTCCTTTTGGCGTATACATTCATTGGCGTCGAGCTCCGCGCATATTTTTGAGCATGCTCAAAAAATCCCGACTCACACAGCGAATGACGACGAATGCATAGTGTTGGTCCCGCGCACTCGACGAACGAGTAACGAATGATGAGGCACACCTAACGCACGACAACGCACTGGCAAAATTGCAAATTTTCAATGCGCGGGCCGTGCGTCCCCCATGCGTCCTCTCTGTGTGACCAGGCCTTAAAAAAAAAAAAAAAAGGCCCTGTGACACATAGGGAACGTATGGAGGACGCACGGCCAGCGCATTGGAAATTTGCAATTTGGGCCAGTGCGTGGTAATTCGCTAGATGTGCGTCATCATTTGCTACTTATTCGTTTAGCGCACTGGACCAACGCTGTGCATTCGTCGTTATTCCCTGTGCGCGTCGGGATTTTTTTGAGCATGCTAAAAAATATGCGCGGAGCCCGACGCATGAATGTAAACGCCAAAAGGACACCAGACCAGACAGCGCGCAAGCAATACGCTATACATTCGGTGTCTGCTCGCTAGCTTCTCCCAGATCCTGATAAAGGTCAGTCTCACGACTTTTTTTCGATTTCCAATGCGCCGGCCGGGCGTCGCCTATGTGTGACCGGGCCCTTGTGCGTCACCTATATCATGTACGAACATGACCATGAGGTATTACGTCATCCGAAAATGATTTTTATGGGATGTACAATTTAGTATGGAAATTTACCTTCAGCTGATTATTCGACAATAGTTTCTAACGTTTTCTTGATTACCTAGGGGTCATTGAATTAACCTATTAAATTCGTGGAATATTCATTATGAAGCGAACCAGCTGTAATAAGGATACAAAAATTAAACGACATTCTAAAAACAGAACATAAATTAATACAATATAAATTCTTACAAACAAATGTCTAATATTGTGTTTTCTTGCATTCTAAGGCCTTATTTTGTGTATTTTTTTTACTGATGTAATGAAAAAAATCCCATTGGTTCGAATTGGAAATGTTTAATCATGTTAACAGGACATCGATGAAAAACGACTTTGCTGATTCGATTGTTTCTTTTTTACCCTGTCTAAATATGTCAAATAAATAAATAAAAAATTAAGACCGACATATATGTCATGGCAGCAAACATAACACTTCAAATGAAAAGACATCACGTTTTAACCTCATTAACGAATCCCTCGGCATCATTGTACTCGTCACAGTTACTTGATATTTCAAGTAAACAGCACTTAGTTATCGAATACTTCGTGCTAAATCGCAGCAGTCATCATTCATTTATTCCCTCCAATCACTCTGTCTAGACGCATTAGAATAGGTACTCAACATGTCGGGAAATTTTGGCACAATTCTATTTAAACAGAAACTAAATGATCCCGTGCTCCGTCTTATAAAACGTTGTGATTGATTCAAATCAATCGCCACTTAAAACTTATCGCAACTCCTATATCTGAAGTACAGAGTTGCAATTGATTTCAAGTCGCGATTGATTTCAGTCGCAACTCTTTAAAATGCAGGGCCCTGGATGATCACTGTATTCATCAGAAATAAGTCATGGATGACCTTTCATCTAACAATCAAACCTGGCGAATATACGAATATTAGAAAAACTTTGATCAAAATCTCTGGTACGTTTAAGAGGCAGGTCACTTCATGAAAAGGGAATGCATAGGCCTAAATTTCCCCTCATCTGACATTTACATACACTCGGTATTAGCTACTCACTTATTCTTCGGATTGAAGTCAGTATAGAAGATGACATTGTAAGGATATTTTCCATTTTCGATCATTACTCTGCACGTTGACAGTAAATCAAAATATAAAAAGGATGGCTCCACCTACAAAACAAAAATCTCTGCAGGACTGAGTCGCGAGATGATCACTTGATAAAACATATTTAAAAAAATGAAAGTCCTTTCATCTAACAATCAACGTTGGCTTTCGGTTAACTCCCATATTCGTATTATTACCAAACGCCAGTAGAAGATGATATCTTACAGACATTATCCATTATTTTTTACTAAACCTAATCATTATTCATCGCTCTTTAAAACAAAGTTTGGTAGGCCTACTTCGAACATCAAATTGATCAGGTAGATCAGGATGATCGCTTCATTAAAAAGAAATGAATGTGTCTTCAAGCCCGGCAAGGGATAATCTCTAGAGTTGTTACAACATTTAATATGAAATGATGTCACAAAGATATGATTTGTTATTAGGCCACTATTCCTCATCCTGACAATAACAAATAGAAAGGTTGGCACCACTTACATCAAATTCTCGGGTTGACCAGAATGATCACTTTTTGAAAAGGAAATACACGAATTTCCTTTCATCTGCATGTTACAAAAGTCAGGAAATTAATATGAAGACATTCCCGAACATTGTCTTGTTCACCATTTAGAGCATTATTTATCATAGCAACAGTTAACATTTACCTAGATTGGAACTACTTACATCAACATCTCGGAAAGACCGGAGTGAACACTTTATGAAAAGAAAAAACATGGATGTTATTACATTTGACTTTCAAACCTGGCTCGACATAATCCCCTATTTTTTACACAAGTCAGGGGGAGCTGGTAATCCATTGCCAATTACGTGATCACCAATGCCAGCAGTCTTCATAACCACAATAGTTATAATATAAGGGGAAATTGTATACTACTTACATTAAAATATGGCGTGGCGTTGGTTTATTCCTTCTTTTTGCAAAAGTCAGTAGAGGATGTAATTGTAAAGATACGGCCCATTATTCGATCATCGCGGTTCGATAGCATCGAAGTGAAGATGTACATAATCTCTGACGAATTTGTTACTTCACAAAGTAACAAAATATGAACTTGATTACCCAAACAGAAATTCAAGGTTGTTGACTCGCTAAAATCCAAATAAGTAATACCTTGATGTTGTTAAAATAAGGGGCAAATAAGCTACAATACTTCTTGTAGGCCAAATTAAAGCGTTACATTTTGACCCCCAGATTCGCCTCCCCAGCACCCCACCTCACTCTTTCCCTCATGTTACGTCCCTCGCGATTGGTTATTCGCAACAGCCATCAATCTAACACCCCTCCCCATTGGCCAATAGTGGCGATCGCTGGGTAGCTCACGCTCGGAGTAAAAAAACACCCCGGTGATCAATCAAGCTTTTTATCCCCGCCAAGCCTGGCCTGGCCTGGGGAACGCTTGGCATTGCCATGACAACGCCCATAAAACAAGATGGCCGAAATTGGCTGGGTCATGGGGTTCGCGTCATGTTTCCATGTCAACCAACCACCCACAGGTAGAGTCTATATTGTAATCATAAATGGATACATGTAATATCAATTTCGTGATAGGCCTTTATTACCTTGGGAAACGATGGCCTTGTTTTTATGCTTTTGTTATTAGCAAGACACGAGTGAATGGAAGATTTTTTTCCTACAAAAACAGGCTATGCTATGCTTTTCAGTAGGTTCCAATTTCATTTCATAATTTTGATGTTACTTTGTCAACTATATTCTTTATTGTGCAAACAATTGTTATGTGAAATGAATGAATAAATCAATCAATCAATCAATCTGCATGTAAAGTTCGATTATATTTCGTATTCATATTACGGCGAGACAAACCATGGGTCTACACTACTGCTTATGAAGATCACATTTTAGGCATGAATTAACGTAAGGTCATCACTTTTCAAAACTCTAAACTACAATGGTGTGACTCCAATACCTTTGCAAAAAATCCATCGGATAAAATATTTTCTCTAAAGTGCAATGCCTCACCTAAAGCTATGGTCACAAAAGTTCGTACGAACGATTATTTCGTATGAATCTCTCATGTTATTCCATTGTCTTCCCGAATTTCTATTGTCTGAATATCGTTCGTACGGCGTTCGTAGCAGTTCGTAATGGCATTTGTGACCGATGCTTTAGAAAGAGATTAGGGTTTAATTACATGTGAAAGACTTGCTTTCATTTGTCAGCTTAATTCAAAGGATGTCTGCTTTCATGTTCTTACCCTTTCCCTTTGGTGAGTAATCCTTTCATTTCTTGCTATACGTGTCCACCGCCTTCACGGATCCATTTTTCTTTCTTCGTGTCCCACTTCAGCACGTCTACTCACGCTCAACATGTCTACATTCTCCTCTAGCCCTACTTATCTCAATTATATTCTGTTTGCTCAACATTCCTCCTCTGCCTATAATCCACATTCTCAAACACATACGCTGAGCTCTCCCTTGTCTGTTCCTTTCCCCGTTCCTCTTTTTCCCCCTTGAACCTACACCCCTTCCCCTTTAGATTGCCGTTACTCTCATTTTCATCTACCCCTACTTGTCGCACTCAATATTGAATTCCTAATCTACCTTTTTGTTTGAGCCATAAATGCAACACTCATGAATCTTTAGTAACACGTATTTTTGATTCAGAATTTATCTTATACGCAAGACAAGATTATTATCCTGGAAAAAAAATAAACAACACTATCTGGACAAATTTGTGAATATCATCTGGAAGGTTATTTCACATGATGTGGCGGCCAAAGCGTATGTGTGCACATGTTATACAATAATTATCATAGGATATGCATAATGTATAGGCCCTGGTGCAAGCGTATAAAGCTTGAAAAATGTAATATAGTTTTAGCTGAGAGTAAAAAGACCCCATTAATTCATTTGCAGGATCTTTTGACGTACTAAACACAAATCTAACTGTTATTAGTCCGGGAGAATTACTTCGAATTGGGTCACATCATTACTGTAGAGGTTCCTGCTCATCCAGAAGTCTCTTAGCCCAATTCCTGGAAAGCTATCCATGAAGTCTTCCAATGGCCTCTTATGTGTTCTAAACTGCACTTAATCCAACTGTCGTTCCGAAATCTTCTAACCCAATTCTCGCCAAGCGATTCGTGAAGTTTTCTAAATACCTGTTTTGTGTCCTAAACGGCACTTAATCCAATAATGAACCCCCTAAATAAATGCCGACGTAATGCCTCAGTCAAAACGCCAGACCGAACGCCAAACTGACCCCAAGCCGACTCCACATCGACGGATTTTTCGCCATTTGGTGTAATGTCACTTTTTGTTGGCTCTGCTGTGGTGTGGTGTTGGTCATCCGTGTAACCGGGTCATGATCAGTGTGGGTAGATGAGATGTTTGAGGTCTACTCCTACCTAAGCCACGCTTCATTCACACCGCCTACCAGTCTACGAACCGAATCCTTACCGAACCCAAATCGAGCTCTTCTTGGCAACTCGGAGCTATGTCATTTTTCGGCTGCAGTCTGTTTTGCAGCCTAACTGATATATTCGGTAGCTTTTCTCACGAGACCAACCGACACGAGACCATCAATAGACGGGCAAATATTTTGTAATGTGAAAGAAACATACTTTCCCATTTACTCTCTTTATTTATTACTCATGTTCTTCTGAAGGATACCTATGTTTCTATCTTTTCCAAAAAGGAGACATCTAGTATCTAATTCCCATCAAATTCCAATCCCCAACTGAGCTCGTCATATCCTTTCTTTATATGACCTTTATCTGTTCATTTTAAGTGTTTTAATATATGTTTGTCTTTATGTGGAGTGATTGTACAAACTATAAGAATTCCGATCACATCGTGTTCTAAGACAGAAGTTCACAGTGATCGTTATGTGTGCCTTCTATATGTCGTACAATTTTCTCATACATGTGGGGGTATGTGCGTCATGCCAATTTTTTTTGTTCTTTGTCTGATCCTCTTACCGCTTTTGCGCTCCATCATCCAAAGTAAATATAATTTTCTATTTCTGTAGTGCAATTTCACTAACTCAACACAAATCCCTCCCCCCTCTCTCTCTCTTTTTCTTTCTCTCTCTCTCTCCCTATAGTATTTCCCACTGTTTTCTTCTTTCTTTCGTTTTTTTCTTTCTTTCTTGCTTTCTCTCTCTCTCTCTCTCTCTTTCATTCCCACCCCCATGTCTACAATTTATTTGTTGATGGCACACGTATACTCAGAAAGGAATATCTCTACCAAGCACTCGGACATGCAAAGGGATCTGTTATTTCCATCAAAACATCCTCTCAATTTTGCCATCTTCACATGTCAATAGCCTTTCCTCCAGCAGAAGATACAACACCAGGAGAAAGTTCAAAATATGACCATATTTTGTGCATCATTCTCCATTTTGTGCCCGTCTCTCACCACCAACTAAATCAAATTTCCCTCTCAATCACATTTCTTTTCTTTTTGGAACATTTTGCGTACACCCCCCCCCTCCCCGCCCACAAATGTCATTGTTATTAGTATTGTTAGTATCGTCATTGTTGTTAATATTATTATCTTTATTACTATTAATATCATTATTGCCATTACTAATATCAATGCGTCATGTAATAGAGCCAATCGACGTGCATTACACAAAAGCTTTTAACAGTGCTCCCTACACGACACGTTGACCATTAACAACTAAAACTTATCGAAGTTCTAGAAAATGTGAAAGCCATACTTGTCCTCTAGCAGCTATATTCATTATTGATTTCGAAGATTTCAGCGAGACACTTGAACAAATGAATACATTTCATCTCTCCTCGCACTGCTATCTTTCTTCAATCGATTTATATCTACATATCTCTTACTTAGAACATCTGTCCATCAGTCGCCCTACATTAATTCTCTGTCGCTGTAATCATTGAATGTTTCCTTTATAAAGCCAATCCAGTCATCTTTCTTACAAGTTGATTTAATAGGACGAGAACATTTGATATTTCAGTTCTAAAAATGAGAATAAAAATAAATTGGGGGACATACATAAACTACTTAATAACAAAATTCGTTAATATGATGCTATTCAGACTTATCTTGAGCCCCTAAAATGCATGTAAAAATTTGAGTTTAATTTGACCCAATGACTTTCAAATGTACACAATATATAAACATGTGTTTATTTATATATATATATATCAAAATTACATAGAAACTCCTCCTCAGTTTTAAAAATATGGACAGGAAACAAAAAACGAATTTTTAAATAGCCTAATATATTTGTTATTTGTTGTAACACTACAAAATATTATTAGTACACATGGGCCTCTATAAAAAAGCTCGGGTTGGTGCATATTTCGTTGGATTGCCTTTCATAATCAATCTATATTCCTCATGGATCACAGCTGATACCGTAGTCAAGCCAATAAAACCGACACCAAAACCAGAACAGACTGATCAAACAATTACATTACCCCCAATGCCAAAAAATCAGTTGGTTTGGCGGTGTGACTGAGGTACATAGGTTGCGGTTTCAACCAGTATGTCGCCTGTGCTGCAATTGTTATTAATTTTGTTATTATTATTTATTTATTTATTTTATTATTTTATTTTATTTTATTTATTTTTTATTCATTTATTTATTTTTTTAATTTTTTTAATTTTTTAATTTTTAATTTTTTTTTTTAATTTTTTTTTTATTTTTCTTTGGGGGGGGGGTATTTTTTCGAACTTGAGGGGGCAGTTTTTTTTGAAATATTTTGAAAGTAGAGATAACAGCCTTTCTGTGTAATTAACATAAAATTTAACACCAAGAATAATGACTTCAAAAAATACTTATCAAATCATATATTGTTAACCTATCTCTGCCTATCACTGATGCAAAAACCAAAGGAAAAATAAAAGTCGCCACAACTATTTATCATGTTCATGTTACAACCAATCTTGGAACATTTGAAAAACGACTTGGATACATCATTTCTGGAGCTGTATCGCTCCCAAATTTAATTACAACTTCTCGCCTCTCAGCAGAAATTCATCAAGAGACACCCAAGACATTTGACTTTTCCTATATTTAAACGATCAAGATGATTATCATCAAGAAGAACAGATTCCTGCAATACGTCCCTTACAGCACGTCTCATGTAACACGAATGAGGCGTTTGTCCTGAGATGTACAGACAGTTGATACCAATAATAAGAGGTGAACACGATTGGATCGGCGTTAATGGTGAGCGTGGACAAAAGATCAACATGTTGATAGGTCGATATCCGATGCTGACGAAAGGGGCATGTCTTGGGTCTCAAAAAAAGAAGAATCGGAGGGTTATTTGGCATAAAAAAAAACCGCCAAATGAATGACAATATACGTCTAAATATGACACCTAGTCTGGGCCTATTTTATAAATATTTGCGATTTATCCAAATCAATCGCAAGTGCTCTAATCAATCGCAAGTTTGCAGTCTCCCATCTCTTATGTACATAGTTGCGATAGATATCAATCGCAAATAAGTTGCGATTAGTCTTTTCAAGACGGGACCCTGGATATGCGATCGCATGATGAAATATACTGTCTAGAAGTTACCATAAAAGGGTCGTTTTATCTAACTAGTAGGAACACAATCATGTGTATCTCGAGATTTTGGAATAATAACAATGTAAAGCAATTGCCTGAAATAACAATGAAAGGTACCAGGCACCAAAAGGTATATATTAAACAGAAGTATACGCCTTGGCAAACGAAACCACCATGAGAAGAATTTCCAACATTTTGAAGGGGGAAAAATTTAGAAGATTTTTCATGTGATGACTCCCACGCGAACTCTTAGACATTATAGGCAAATCTCGTAAAGCAAAGCTGAGAAACAATTTGATCAATTTGGTAACACTACAAAAGAGCAGTATTCATATGAGTTAATAGTACATTACTCACTGCAAATTCAATTATTTGCTTTAGGGGAGCGGCACTACCCGCCATACAGACTATGGCGCCGCCCCTGCCCCTGAAGATGTTGTATCGAGGGACACACCTGCACCACCTGTACACTGCACCCTGCACAATGTTTACAGTGCACGGAGAACAACCACCATCACTTCACCATCAGCACATCACCAACAGCACGCAACACAGCACAGCTCTCTCCAGGACTGCGTTCACGCTTTTGGGAGAGTAATTCTTCAATATTCAAGAAGATTCAAGATTATGAAGAAGCATTATCATCACAAAGTGAAAATAATGTACTCAAGAACGTAACAATGATGCCTTGATTATCCACCATCTTCTATTTTTTAGAGTAAGGGTATGAGAAAGTTATTACAATTCCATTAAAAGACTTTATCACGTTTCTATGGCCCTACATAAAAAAGTATATGTAATTGTAGGGGCAAAAGAAACTTCATCAGGCATCCCATCATATGGATGAATCACACCATAAGCAAACGTTCTGACTTTGTAAATAACTTGAATCCACATTAATACGTGGTTGATGAGTGGAGCCGAACTTAACAGAACTCAACCTCGAAGATGTACATGTATGTTTCTCAAGGTTGAAACAAAACAAAAAACCATAACGAGCAATATCAATCGAGAACAAATGCAAAAATTGAACCATGTTTCAGGCTCAATACTGATTCGATTGGCATTGGTGAAATAAATGGTCAAAATATTGACCTAAAGTACTATTCCAAATCGCTCAAAGAATCGGTTCGACAAGTGTTTTGTAATTAATATCTCTACACATGTCTCACGCATGGTTTCAGCCATAATCCTTCCCGAAATGCATTGTTTAACAATGTTTCAAGTTTTACAAATCTGAAATTCATCAGAGTCTGTGATATGGAGTGATTTTGAAGCCCTTAAAATAATTGCGCTTCAAAATGATCATGAAGTGCCTCACAAAAGTAAAAATCTGTTATATAAAAAAGTAAAAAATTGTTATATACATTATTATTACTTATTCATATGAAAATAAATAAACTTCAATAAACTACAAAGGCATAATCATTATTCGCAATATTTGCTCTACAATAGAATAAATCAATAACAGTATCCGATAAAGACCAGCTCGATTCATGACTTGACTCACGGATGATTTGATGATGCTTCGATGATGCTTTGTAAATGTCAATGTTAAAAGTATTTTAATCTATCTCTTACAGACAAATTGGAAAACCGTGGATGCCATTTGAAGGATCACGCACCGTGTACCGGATGATTTGTATGATTAGTATTGTCAATTGTGAAAGCCTGGGGGTAAACCACCTTTAGTATTCATTTTGGAGACGCAATCGACTGCCACGATTGCAGAAGTTTGTTTTTGGGATGAGGGTTTTGCCCTGAATAGAGAATAAGAGATTTTGACTGCCATACTACGAACAAATAAAGCAACTGTCATCGAATATTTGTCATCATTAAAGGGATCCGGTAACTTTTTCTCAGATTCTGTAACAAAATCCTGGATTTAGCTTATGCTGCAATGATAACTATAAACCCCTTTAGGTCAGTCAGGAACCCCATGACTTTTACAAGCCGATCGCCTGTCTGATTATCAAGATATTTATGATTGGAATAACAAATTTTGAAAACCGTTTGCCAAACGGTTTTCATAACATTACAGTCTATTGGGAAAAAACGAGTATGGTAAAATCGGTCACTCAAAGATTTTTACTTTTTGAGGCACTTCTTGATCATTATCATTTTGAAGCGCAATTTTTTTAGGGCTTCAATATTACACCATATCACAGACACTGATAACACGTAGGGCCGTGCATCTCAGATTGAACAATGTTTAACGATGCCTTTAATAGGTTAAACACTATGAAGAGAAGTTTGAACAATACAAGTATATTGATCATTCATTCAGAAATGCATGTACACGTATTCAATTGTAAAAACATATTACGAAAGTTTCCGTGTATTTTGATGTCATAGTACTTACGATTTTTCTATCGTTCTTGCTGCTACTATCTCATCTATCGTTTTTGTTTGCATACCAAAACCCCTTCATAACGAATCATTTGAATGATACTTTCTAGCAGTTTGACCAAATAGTGAACTATCGCACCTATTTTCCCGATGAACGATTCACACCTTCCTGAATCATATTGAAACGAAAAGGAAAAGCCTTCGAATATTATCCAATTTGTAGCCCACGTTCCAAGGCACTCCTAGACAAACACCCACAGGGTTTACCTCCATCCCATCTCAATGAATTTCAAAATGGAAGAACAACATCCAATCAATAGGATACCATCCCCACGGTCCTTTAACCCTTCTAAATCTCTTCAAAACGATCGCCCCCCTTGTGAAATATTTTGAAGCAAAACCCTGGATTCTCCCCGTTTCTTTAGGGAAATAGGGCTCTTAATTTCCTCTCTATTTCAATTTGCATTATCGCACTTGTCTTGTCCCGGGGTCTCGATCGCAATTTGCGTCAGACGGATGCGATATGGTCTGACCTAGAAAACATATAATGGAGTCGAGGGAGCTTCACGGATCACTGCCGAAAATACGGATGCAATGGAAGTATAAAAACTAATTTTCAAGTCGGCTGCCCCAGAGTGTATTGTTGGGACATTTGATTGCCCTGATCAAAAAGAGGATCAGTGAAACAATTTTAGAGTCTTTATTTATTTCAATTCACCTGAAGACAGGATAACATACTGATACTGGATAATGGATGATGCGCCATGTTGTCTTCAAAGGTTTTGTTTCCCCTTTCAGCAGTTTGATTATTTTTCCAATTCGTCTTGCTTGTTATGAACTGCTTCATCAAATCACATATAATTAGATTTGTCCTGCGTCTTTGAGCTCTTGTTGCCATTGGCTGATGCCAAAAACGTATTTATAAATTCAAAATGAAATATATATTAATGTATTCATAATTGTAATTTATAAATACATGCATTAATTTTATTTATAGATAAATTTATATTGTTGATATTTATAAATGTATTTATAATTGGAATCTGATATCTGAGCAAAAGTTCAGTTTGATTGCCGTAAAGCCCAACTTCTCACGCACTGCATACAATTATTGTCACCACAATTTGCAGATTCAGTGTGTTAAAAAGATTAATTCCAATCAACTCCCACTTGCTGCATCTCGTGCTATATTGAAATCGAATCCTGAAAATGAATTCTGACACTCTTAAGAAGGAGAGATGTTTTCAACCGAACGATCAAAATGAGATTGGCTCTACTCCGCAAGTGAGAATAATATCGACAAAAGGTTTGTTGTTGTTAATCAATAGATTGCTCAACGGCTCTTACCCCGAAGTTGGTCCTGGAACATAAACGAATATTAAGGGAAAAAAGAGGAATGGAAATTGAAAGAAACCTTAACAAATTGAAATGTGAAGACTTGGAAGCCACATGTTTCGTCACACCGTAACCCGGCCTGGATAAAGCCCCGTCTCAATTTACGATTGTGCACAACTCACACCGACATGCATAATTCATTGCAGAAGTCCTGGAAGTGCAGATGAATTGTTGCAAGGACGATATTATGGCAAGTTGGAATGAGGGAGTGATAACCCGTGATGATAATAGGACTACAGGTGTCCATAAAGCCTTATTTCAAACTTTATTTTCGCAAAATTGCCGCTGGGAAGGGGACAAGGCAAGGCAGAGGGCGTGTCAGTAATTTAAGCCGACTATAAAACAAAGTCAAAAAGTAGAGAAGTAGAATATTCTGTAAATTTAAATCGTTATTTCGTGTTCATACTTCTATTTAAATGTGTAATCATTTGTCTTATTTTCTGCCTTCTACTGTTTTGTGTATTCAGGCAGTAGCCTATTGGCTGGAATATTCTTTTTTGCTTGCTTTGTGATGCTATATTTCAATACCTAAAGTATGTGACACCGACAAAAGTAGCAATTTACATATTCTGTTACACATATGAAAATATAATATCAACAGCAAAAAGAGTGTCAGCAGAGCAGTTTCAGATAAATAATTTGGAATCGTTGTTCCGTTATCACAAACTAAACACTGTTTGGATGAACAACAATGTCATTTTTCATTTGAAATTAGATGTTTTTACCAATGGAAGTTAACGTGGGAGGACAGTAATCACAGCGTTCCGGGAGTTATTGTAAATGAAAATCGAACGTTTCAATCCATTTTTCATTTACTAAATCCCATGAATGATTAAGGAAGTGACGATTGGGCCTAAGTGAAGGGAGACGTGTCATGAGTTATTTGGGGGAGTCTAAATATAGATGAATGAGATGCGAAAGTAATAGGCAATTGAGTGAAGCGGTGTGTGTTGGTCGGTCCACATTCAATTCAATCTCCATTTCCTCCCCTCTGCTTCTTACTTTCTTTCTTTCTCTCTTTTTATCATTTTGTAAATTTTGCTATTCGATTGGAATTACTTTAATCTATTGACATTGCCCACACCTTTCAAGGTGTTCTACGAAAAAAAAGGGAAATCTAAAAACAAAGTACCAACAGTACCATAAATACAAAGTCCACTTCGAATACGAGGGTTGGGCGGTAAATACTGGTGGTGGTAATTACCGTCCGGTAAATAAGATAGGCGTCCGGTAAATATGTAAAAAACGGGAAATATGATTTTCTCTATTCATTAATAATTTTACTTGTTTTTGGCCTCAACAACTGAAAATATTGTTCTGAAATAATTAGAAGCACAACACTAATAGTAGAAACACACAAACAAATTTATAAAAATCACACTGCATACATGTACTCACCCAAACACACATACATGTACAACGCACATACGCAAACTCAAATTCATTTCTCCAGGGGTTAAATTTTTTACACGTATCTCATTACAATATGATTTTTGTTTTCAATTGTGAATAAAGCTCAAAATAATCTACTGTATGTAAGGGTTTTTGTAACAATAGCGTATCAATGATTTTGTATACATGTTTTTTGAAGCATATGGCATTTTGTTTATATGCTTATTAATAGGTATTCATGAATATGGTAATTTGCAACTGACTTAATGAAGGACATCATGTCTAAATTAGGTGTATATTTGGGATCTTTTTCCTGTATTTTTTCCAGCATTTCATAATAACAGACATAGACAAACACACAAACGAACGCATACACACACACACAAAAAAAATAGTACACACCAGTGCAACCATAATCACCGTCCACCAATATTATGTTTAATATTGGACAATCCCTATGAACAAGTGAGTGAGAGAATATATTTCCTGGTATTCCCGGTAAAAAGCGGTAAATACCGGTAAATACCGCTTATTTCCCGGCGTCCGGGAAATAAGCCTCCGAAGTGGGAAATATGCCAACCCTGTTCAAATATCAATCAAGCTATAATACAACGTTACAATACAACGTAACAGAGAAGCATTTTTTTCACCGAAATACTTGAATAGAGAAATTCTTTACAGCATTTCTCTGTATGTGCGAATGTGAGAACGAGTAAGAATGCCGCCACGGGTATAATGCCTAGTTCCTGCTTTGAAACGAAGTACCTCGAAAAATCATTCATCAAGCCGATTCCATCCATACCGATCCATTCTTGGCAATTTGGGGCAATAAATTGATCAACGATTTCGAATGGTAAATAAATCAAGACTTATTCTTTTCGGATATGGTCGGCAATCCTAAAAGCGAAGAGGGTGAATGTGGACGGACAAGATAACTACTGCGTTTTTAACTGACGTCAAGATACACAAGACGGTTTTGTTTTCATAAGACGCGAAAGTACATTGCATTAAAGCATGGAGATGGGAGAGACCAATTTCCCTGCTTGAAGCAAGGCAAATGGTCCTGACTCTGAAGGGTACTGCTAGAGGGTTACGTGGGCCTGCGTATTTACTTGTGTGGGTGTGTGCAGGGGGTGGTGACACACAACCCTGTTGAAAGAGTTCAGTCAGTACATTTGTGTTTGATCAATTATTCATACACCACTTTCAACCGGTTCTGCTTGCTTGAAATAATTGATTGGACGCGAAATATTAGAAAAAGTGAAAATACGAGGAAATTTGTATGTTTAAACCTTTGCCATGCACAAATAAACAAGAATTTGATATATTTGAGTGATTGTTGAAAATAAATGGCTTATTGAGAATACGCCCAATAACACAGAGCCGTCTTCGTTGACCGGCCATATACTTTCTTATATCACTAAGAAAATAAGAGACTACACGATTCAGGTCATGAGGTCAAACACTTGCAAATTAGGGGCTACAGGCAAGGAATAAAATGGACAAGATGAATAAAAACGAATAGAAAATGTTTGCCGGAATAAAATTCCAAACGATAATTAATATTGAGCGAGGCAAAGCAGATGAATATACGGAAGAAAAAAAAAATCTGTTATATATCATTTTCATTCTTTGCCATTTTTTTCTTTATGTAGAAAATTTCATCGTCGATTCTTTCCTACTTCACTTTGGCAAGTAGAGCCGGGAAAGAAAGCTTGATAGGACACCCGTTGTGATAATCTTTAGAGTGTGAGTATTTACCACATCCGATGATTTAATTATTTTTTGTTTTACTATTGTAACAGCCTGAGCAGGCAGACATGATTCTCCTGTACAAATTAAGATATTAAAAACGAATCAATATCCGAGATGCAATCGACAAAACCCTTTAAGCAACATAATATATTCCATCATCTTTCTGATCAAAGAGTGGAAATTCCTCAATTCAATAACATGATGTATAATGCTTAAGGCCATCTTGTTAGAGAATGATTTGTTCAGGAGAAATATTTCTGAACGCAAGACGGGGATTTTTTCATATTAAATAATTTGTGTAAAATATGCTTTGAAAAATGCCTTGTGTGGAACGGCCGAGGGTAGTTTCGAATATTAGATAGTGGTTGAGTGGTTTCCATCCATTCTCATTATCATGATTACCACCTGTGTATTATTTGCATCATCCTACGAAGTTCGACTACGTATTAACGTTCTGGAACCAAAACATGTATTTATGTACACAATGTGCCATTTGGTATCTCATTAAAACAATTCAGGGTATACAAAATTGGCATTCATTTGTCAGTTTGTCAGGATTACGTACAAACACCTAATTTCAAAATGATTACTATAATGTAAGTGCAGTTGAACGGACTGGTAATTTCAGATTGCATATTTCGATCACGCCCTCACTACGACTAGCGGTAATAAATTTGCACATTAATTGATACAGAGGGGTTTATGGCTCTAATCTCTAGAAAGTCGTTACGAATAAACTGCCACTTTGACCAAGGTTTCTAATCAATATTTGGGTTTGAGTGCCCTATAAAACGGAGAGGGCAACCTCCGAGATAAACATCAATATAGATATCTTAAGGTCAAAAGTTTTAATTTCTATATCCATCGGCGCAGGATTTCTGCCCAATTACTTTTTTTCTTTCTGAAGGTAATACAAAATACACGTACGTTCTCAGCCTGCACAGGTTGCAGTTTTTAGGAGAACATCATTCCCCAGAGCATCGATAAAGTGCTTCTCAAATTCATGGAAATCCCCGACATATAGCAACTTATTTTCATTGATTTTTCAAATTCAAATACAAATTCAGGAAACACATGCATAATTTGCAACCCTGAAATAGTGTTCCACGCTACTAAAACGATTCTGTCTGAAATGAAGCTCTACGAATTTCTTTTAATATTTCAAGATGCTTCCTAGACGGCAACTAAACCACTCATGTTTGAACTGTCATTAAAAGGCTATTTCTGAAGCTTGTAAGGAAGATCCTATGACACAAGTACACCCACTTTGAACCGAACAGAGCACACGACATGCCTCAGATCGCATATGTTATCATCACTACACTTTTTATCACACAAGAGCCATACCTATGGCGGGCTGTATAGGCCAATAGTCTGTACAACTTCTGTTCTTTAATCGTACGTCTATCTTTATAGCGACATGCGCATCCGGTCACACATACTATATTATACTAGATATCATAAAACAGAACCGCACTTGAATACAGGTTTTTCGGGTAGGTGGATTCGTGAGGAAATTTGATATGTGGGGTTAGTAGGTAAAATATTTAAAACGACCATAATCTGGTCTAGAGTGATCACACGGCAGTATCAGTATTTTCGGTTCTACGACACATGCTCCTATGTCTACAAAGACAATATCCTACACAAACCAAATTCATATTCAATCCTGGACCAAATACTTTATGAGATCCCAAATATCGACCTAAAGTCTAACCTAAAACCTAATTGCAATCCCTATGTAGGAGCATGTAGCATCTCTGAAGAATAAAGTCCGGATCAATTGCCGCCGGAGAAAATGTCGGAGCACGATATTTTGTATCTTTTACCCCCCCCCCCC
>BEXV01000323.1:84430-110718 GCA_003118195.1 Hemicentrotus pulcherrimus | reverse complement strand
AAAATTCATTTTTTGTTTTGTTCAAACGAAAAGCACATCAACCCCAACGTACGTTATCACTCACTCTTTCATTGGAATCCTCATGTCCCATTGACTTTTGAAAGTTCACCCACCGTAATTTGGTCAAAATAGGTCGCCAGCTCGCCATTGCCTATATAGCACATGTGCAACAATTCGAACTTTGTGCGCAATTTGCCACTCGATTGTAAGGTTATAAGTCAAGCACACGAATGATAACAAGCATGAATTATCATAGATCAGTTCTGATTTGTTCATTATGTCCATTTCAGTCAACCCCCACCGTAATTTTTTTATTTAGTATAGGCAAGCATTTTGCCGAGGTAAGCAAAAACTTAAAATATTCATGAACACCGTGGACTATTCGATTATTTCAGTCAAGTATTTTATTGAAGTATGCAGTTTGGTAGGTTTATTTTACTGTTTAATTATCAGATATCAATGAGAGTTTAAAGATATGGAAAAGGTTCTTGTATTTTATACTTAGCAAAGCAATATCATATACAAAATCCCTATCAAGTGTTGTCTGATCTGCCGATTGCCGTCTGCTATATACATTCAAGGCACATTTATCTCTGGACCATGATGTACACAGTTTACTCGTCATTGTAGATTTATGATTAGTTATCTGTCATGTATTAGTCTTTAATTGTTGAGACACATACAATTACCACACACATGAACACTCTCACCTCCCCTCCCCAACACATCATTTCCGCACACCCGGTTCACACATCATACCCAATGGCATATACATGCACCCTGCAACATAGTGGAACATTCTAGTTTGGTAGTGACGACGAACTAGCTACGTTTGTGCTGGCGAAAATGAGACAACCGGAGCAATATGATTCAGAAAACTGAACAGAATATATTCTACTCCTTTTTACATCACACATGATTAACCCGTCAACAATATCAAAACGGTACATGTAATATGTGATTGATATAAGGATAGACTGTACAACTTCAACACGTCATACCGATTCAATCCTTAGCAATGAACATGATGCATAAACCTGACACATACCCCCAAATCATGGTAAGTGCACAATCATACCAGATGCTTTAAAAAAAAATTAAATTCAATAGAGACTACGGGGATATATTAACCGTGAACAACAAAAGTCAGAAATCGAAATAATTTCACTAACCAGTCACTTAAGAATCACAGCTGTTGATCTCTGGGGAGACGGGGACACCAGGCCATCTATCCTTTGGCAACTCCTTTGCCTTGTGATCCTGTTTAGGAGTGGAATGAGAAATAATTCAAAGTATTTCAGAGCAAGGGATTACAAAACAAACACTGAATGTAGCGAGTTTCCCAGAAAACGTACCTCTTTTCCAAATAACCACGTTAAAAGGTAATCATCCCAGTCGTCGTAATTGGGGACCACGGGGTGTGTCACCAACTAAAATTGATTTCGATCTTAAAAATCAATTTGGAACCTCAAGTCATTTAGGGATCACTATCATACAGAAGGGTGGTCAAAAACTCGATTCGACCAAAGGCAAGCAGATATTTTGAGCTTTTTATAGAATGCATCATTGATACATGTATCGCTAGAAATGTACCATTCTCCTTTAGCTCTGGATATGACGTCATAGAACCACAAGAACTGCGAAAATCTATGTTAACACCTTGAGATGAGTTATTGCAGGTGCTTAATTATTTCCTTTGGGTGCATTATCATATATATTAGGTCCGATATATTTGGAACCAGAAAAGCCATATAAAATTCTGTACATTCACAACAACAAAAGTGAAATCGAAAGATGGTATTAATCTATGTTATTAATTTAATGTCGAAGAATTCAAAATGAAAATGCACAAAGCATTGGAAATAGGTGGAGAGAGAAGACATAATGGCGATTGATACCTAAATTATATGGAAAAATACAACACATGACTCTACAGTAAAACGAGATTATACAAAATTGGGAACACTGATTGGCAGATCAGTTCAATAAATCAGGAACAATATTTTATAAATACATTAATATTGTAATCTTGTTTTACGCTCATTTCTGCCACGGTGTGGTGCTTCAGCCGCTCGAATTGTGATTGCTTAATTGGGTTATGGTCATGTAGTTACACTGTCTTAAAAGAATTGTGAAAGTTTGATCATGTACTAAATAAGGATCGGTGTTTATTGTGTTTACAAATCATCAAACTGAGAAGAAATTTTACTAAATCAAACTAAGGAACATACGCACTTTACACAGAAATATAACACGGTCTAAACACTAGTTATTTCTCGTCATATTTTGGACACGAAAGCGTTTTAAGAGCAATCCTTTTTCAGGGTATATTTTTGAACGTAATTATGATGAAGCTGACAAATTAGTTTTCACCTCTACTAGAAATTAAACTTCTATTTAAGGCATACAACAAATTCCTTTCAATCAGATAGCCATTCGTTCTACATCACGTACCCCGTGTTACATTAAAAGAAATAGCATACATTTCAAGACAAAATCGACATAATTTAAATGATCATGATTCATGTCTACGACATATCACTTGTGGTTTCCCGCAAGGATCTTTCCTTGGTCCACTCTTGTTCCCACTTTACATTAATGATTTCCAAACTCCCCCCCCCCATTTTGTCATTCAAACTATTTGCCGATGATTCCAATATTTTCTTTACTCATCCAAATCTTAATATTATTGCTGACGTTGTAAGCAATGAATTACTATATGTTTTGGAGTGGATTAATGCCAATAAATAATCCCTTAATGTGACTAAAACGAACTATATGCTTTTAGTAACTCCATAACATCACTACCTGGTAACATTTCCATAAATGACACAAACATTTTATTTGTTGAACACACAAAGTTTCTTGGTCTTGTAATGGACTGTAAAATTAACTTAACGCACGTTGGAAATTTGTGTAAACTTTTGTCACGAAATACTGGCGTCATCAAAAGACTTAAACACTTCTTTCCTCTTGATGTCGTGTTGAATCTATACTCCACCTAAATGTTCCCTTATTTAAATTACGGTATTCTAGATTGGGGCAACTGCTCCAAGACTTAACTGCATAGCTTATTGGTCATTCAAAAGAGCCCTGAGAATAATTTACAATGTTGGTTGCCGGTCACATTCAAACATCTTATTTTTCAACAATAACCTTTTACATGTGTCTGATATATTTCACTATAATTTGGGTATTTTCATGTATCTACTTACAACAAATGAATTGCCTGATTCTATCGCTTCTCCTTTCACTCAGAATTTGGATATCCATTCATACCCTAGTAGGAAAAGGAATGATTTTCATATCCCCGTTTACGCATTTCATTTTCTCAAAAAAATTAAGTATACTAGTCCGTCTTTTTGGAACAATCTTCATCCCGATTTACTTCACCCTTCTTCTATTCATCAATTTAAATATAAACTCAAGCTACATTTGTTGAATGCATACAATGATAATGATGATTAGACATTTCATGTATAATGTTCTTTTTTCTTATAACGTGTACCATTTTACAATTCATTTTACAGTTCATTTGGAATTTTAGGCGTTCTTTTGGCTGTGTGACATAAGTGAATTTTTAACAGAAAGGAATGAATAATTCATGATTTCTATTGTTCGGTTTCTGTAAACGTTCAGGTGGTGCAAAGATGTGTAGTAGAAATAAGTGCATACTCTGTTTTGTATTGGCTCGTTACTCCTCTTCGTTTTAATGTAATTCTTCGTTCTTTCTTTTTTTCTGTATTGTATTGTATTGAACTCGCAAACAATTATTTGTCAAATTACTGCCGTCTTAATTTGAATAATGTACCTCTCTCTACAGTAAACATTTTCTGTTCCTGTCATTCAACAAGTCTCCCAGGAACCTATTCTTTACAAGCTCTGCTTTTCTATAAGTTCCTGCATATTTCACAGTTTGTACTTTTGTCTGGGTTTCGTTTAAATAATATTAGTTGTCAAACAAATGTGATGATTACCCTTGTCAATTAATATAATCATTTTTTTTTTAAATTATGAAACAATATGTCTTTTATGTATATTTTGTTATCTGTATTATTTCTGCATGTGAAATGCGAAAATAAATAAACTCAATTTGAAAATGCCATTTTCTGTGCCATTTTCAGTGTAATAATCGACGTCTCCTTATGTTACGTGCATCTCTAATTCCACATCATGATTTTATGATATTTTCTCCAAAAAAAAAAAAATGTTTGGTTGATTGCTTTTACCTAACCGTAAAGAAAGCATGTGCATGTTTGTACACAACCAGGGGACTGTCTGATTTAAAGAGAAGGTTGAGTTGTGGGAAGAGGTGAAAAATAATTCGTGAACTTTATCATTTTTCATTATGCAAGTGTGGAAGAACATCAGATAAGNATATCGACATAATTTAAATGATCATGATTCATGTCTACGACATATCACTTGTGGTGTCCCGCAAGGATCCGTCCTTGGTCCACTCTTGTTCCCACTTTACATTAATGATTTCCAAACTCTCCCCCCCCCCAGCAATGAATTACTATCTGTTTTGGAGTGGATTAATGCCATAAATGATTTCCATAAATGACACAAACATTTTATTTGTTGAACACACAAAATTTCTTGGTCTTGTAATGGACTGTAAAATTAACTTAACGCACGTTGGAAATTTATGTAAACTTTTGTCACGAAATACTGGCGTCATCAAAAGACTTGAACACTTCTTTCCTCTTGATGTCGTGTTGAATCTACACTCCACCTAAATTTTCCCTTATTTAAATTACGGTATTCTAGATTGGGGCAACTGCTCTAAGACTCAACTGCATAGCTTATTGGTCATTCAAAAGAGCCCTGAGAATAATATACAATGTTAGTTTCCGGTCACATTCAAACATCTTATTTTTCAACAATAACCTTTTACATGTGTCTGATATATTTCTCTACAATTTGGGTATTTTCATGTATCAACTTAAAACAAATGAATTGCCTGATTCTATTGCTTCTCCTTTCACTCAGAATTTGGATATTCATTCATACCCTAGTAGGAAAAGGAATGATTTTCACATCCCCCGATCACGCACTTCATTTTCTCAAAACAAAATTGTGTATATTATTGTATACAATCTTCATCCTGATTTACTTCACCCTTCTTCTATTCATCAATTCAAATATAAACTCAAGCTACATTTGTTGAATGCATACAATAATAATGATGATTAGACATTTCATGTATAATGTTCTTTTTTCTTATAACGTGTACCATTTGCAATTCATTTTACAGTTCATTTGCAATTTTAGGCGTTCTTTTGCCAGTGTGACATAAGTGAATTTTAACAGAAAGGAATGAATAATTCATGATTTCTATTGTTCGGTTTTTGTAAACGTTCAGGTGGTGCAAAGATGTGTAGTAGAAATAAGTGCATACTCTGTTATGTATTGGCTCGTTACTCCTCTACGTTTTAATGTATTTCTTTTTTCTTTCTTTTTTTCTGCATTGTATTGTATTGAACTCGCAAACAATCATTTGTCAAATTACTTCCGTCTTAATCTTAAGAATGTACCTCTCTGTATAGTAAACATTTTCTGTCCCTGTCATTTACAAGTCTCCCAGGAACCTATTCTTTACAAGCTCTGTTTTTCTATAGGTTCCTGCACATTTCACAGTTTGTACTTTTGGCTGGGTTTCGTTTAAATCTTTGAGTTGTCAAACAAATGTGATGATTACCCTTGTCAATTAATATAATCATTTTTAAATTATGAAACAATATGTCTTTTATGTATATTTTGTTATCTGTATTATTTCTGCATCTGAAATGTGAAAATAAATAAACTCAATTTGAAAGTGCCATATTCTGTGCCATTTTCAGTGTTATAATCGACGTCTCCTTATGTTACGTGCATCTCTTATTCCATATCATATTTTTATGATATTTTCTCCCCCCAAAAATGTTTGGTTGATTGCTTTTACCTAACCGTAAAGAAAGCATGCGTATGTTTGTACACAGCCAGGGGACTGTCTGATTTAAGTCCTCTTCGAGCGAGTCAAATTAGGATTAATGCCTTACCAAACTAGGTTTCGAACTTGGATCTCCCGGTTACGAGTCCACTGCTCTTCTAAAGCTTACTTATTTGTGATAGATATATTTTTGCCTTTATATTCAGTAGCTTTTTTAAAGGTACATTTTTTTAATATTCAGTAAATATAGGAGCTCTCTAATGGATTTTTTTAACATTCAGTCAGTCAGATAAGTTTGTCATTTTTAATATTTTGTGTAAACTACACGAACATAACGTATTATGTTTTAAGTGGTAAACCTGTTATTAGAATCGGAATATTTGAATATTATAAACAAGTCCCATTCTATGTTCTATTTCAACTGAAAATATTTGTTAGCCGAACAAAAATATCAGACAGATTTTAGAAGAAAAATATGCTCATTAATATTACACGTAAGCTAATGACTTTGCCCACGGCGGCGCTCATCGAGGATTTTTGGAAGGGTAAAAACTGCATATTCAAAGTTTTCCTCCTTGTGGCAATTGAGACACTGCAGTTGCACAACACTTCGCCTTTAAAAAATGTCTGATTGATCTCCAAGCTCTAATTGACTTGCCATCCTTCATCATTCCTCATCTACTATGGAAGTTTTTTATCACTGGAGTACGCGTAAGGACCTCTAAGCATTCCCTAGGAGTTTCTCATAAAGTGCACTCCAGCTGGGTGTCGATGGGGTGCTGAACGGGTATCTAGAATGGGTGGAGTCTCTGATAGTCTGGGGAAGGGGGTAAAGAAGGGGGAAGTCAGACCGGGAGGGGTGATGTAGGGTGAGAGAGAATGAAAGGCTGCAAGCAGGAAGAAGGGAAATATGAAATAAGGGTGTACTAGGTAGTAGAGGTGGGATGAGACAAGGAGGTATAGTGGAGGATGAGCAAAAGTGAGGAGTGGTAAGCAGGGAGACAAGGAAGGGGAAGGAAGTTAGTCGGAGGAAATAGAAAGAGAGGGAGAGAGAGAACAGAGAAGGGACAGAAGGGGTGAAGGAAATGATGCAGTGGTACGGGGATAAGGTGAACGCAAAATAGGTAGACACCAAAGTTGCTAAAACATCAAATCACATTCAGAAAAAATAAGAAACCAAATGAATTCCTTTTCCGTAATATGTCAAATAAATGGGAAAACTAATTGAAGAGAAACGGGGAAGAGAATTAGGGGATGAAAACGTGAAAAAGTGAGCACAACACAAGACAAAACAATACCTTCTCATAACCTTAAAACCGGAATAGTAACGTCTTCTACAAGATTTCAAAAAACATTTTCACTTATAACCAGGCGAGTGCCATGTTTAAGGAATGAATATAGTTCACGAAAATCGGATAGTAAATCGATGATTGCCTTTAAACTAATAAACTGTGAGCCTACTCCGCTAAACATAGAAACCAAATAATTATATTTGAAATCAGTAACTGAAAAAGATGCAATTCGCCAAGGAGATCTGATTGATTTTCCTGTGGGCGTATAATCCTTGATTGAATATCTTCCTCTTCAATGAATAGCATAAGGACTTCATAAAGTGCTTAATTGGGGAGGGAAATGTTATCAATACAATGACTAATGGCCCAAATAAACCCTAACCCCAATCCTCCCAACCCTACAACTTAATGAGACTATGCAGCTAGTAAACATAGATCACTTTAAAGAAAGATGTTTTTCTTTTTTAAAGCGGATTATCCTTCTAGCAACTTCGAGGAGGCCACGTACAGTCTGTAAAGTAAACCATTCAAGATTACAACTTGAAAACACATTTGTTTCCCTCTCGTATCAGATGAATGTAAAACAGTCTTTACATAAACATACAGCAGAAATGAGGCGAGGTTCCCAAAATTTCACGTAGATTATGATAAGTTCACAACAAAGATATGAAAAAACATACATTACATAAGATTTACATTAAATGGCATTGTCGCCGAATACTCCAGATTTTATAAAGGAAGTTGAAAGCAGTTTGGAAAAATATGCAGATTTTCAACACTGAAAAAAAAAAAACAATTTGGTTTGTATCGATGGAAATCTACAGTGTCCCATTTCGCTGATGCAACGATCACTACTCAGGGAATCTCAGAGGTACACATAAAGTGTCTCATCCCGACGATGTATCCTATTCTCTATAGATCATTGATCTAAACCTACACGACCCATGTTCTATTTAAATTGAAACCCGACGCTGGGTTTAAGTTGTTCCTTTCTTCCACGTAATCTCAGAACCAGGGTCAGTTTTAACTGAATTAGTTAAATGCGGACCAAAGTTTCCCGTTACGATGATGATGTAAGCTCTACTCTGATCATTGATGATCTACATACTATAGCACCTTCTCAATAGAAATAAAAACTTCCAACACGGTTCATATTTAAGTCGCACTGATACACCGACCCCACACCGATTCCAAAGCGACTGATTCTTTTCCGTTTGGAGATTTTTATTTTTATTGTTAGGTTCAGTCTGCTGTCGGTCTGGCATTCGTCACGTTGGTGCGAATAGGATATGTAACACCACTTAATCACCACCCTGTGTGTGTCGCCATAGTGGAGATGAATGACATAACTCTTACAAAGGGACGAAAATGTAATTACTCTCCTGGCCCTAGGATGTCGTGTGTGGTACACCTGTACTCGAAGTAGTGAAGTGATGAAAGATGGGAGCTCTCAGAACAGATTAAGCTCAATTTGCGAGAAGAAAATCGAAACCTACACCTCCATTAACTCTAGCAGACCCTCAAGGGTAAATAATGGTTCTGTTCTTCTGATTGTTGTTGGTGTTGTTGGTGCTTGCTCTTTTGTTTGATATTTTATTTTATTTTATTTCGATTTGAAGCGCTCAGACAAGTCTTTTTTTTTACTCAGGTGCAATTTCAGATTACACTTACTTCTTTATCATAATCTCCTTTCTCTTCGATGTCTTTCGTATATGGTCAGCTCTCTCCGACTTTACTTAGAAAATCCTTCTCCAGTCTCATCTATACATGTATACATAAATGTTTCACAGCAAAGTTTGTTTAATAATATCATGGTACCATTGAGCTATGTTATCTCCAGAAAATTCTTTGAAACGAGCTTTTCACATATACTGCAAAACATGCCAGTGTATACTTTCTTGCTTATTTGCTTTTATTTTCTATAAAAAGCACCCAGGAAAACATTGTTCTTTGATGTCCTTAACACGAATTAAAATCGTAATCTTCAGTATGCCATGAGAAAAGCGGTGGGAATGCCTAACTCATCCTTTTGAATTAAATCAAATATTTGTCTATTTGACTCGCTCTTATCAGTTTTTGATTCATGTCGTATTTTTTTGTATTTTGATAATGCTATCGAATATCAACCTCGTCTCGTCATCCTCAAGATTGAACTCATCACGATTCATTTCTATTTCACATTCTACACCTTCCGTCTATTGAAATGTAAGCGAGTCTTCATCTCTAGTGGTTTGTCAATAATTCTCCCGGCAAACGCACTGTGAATGATTCACATCTGAAATGGCTCAACAAACATATAAAGCATGGTTTGAATTATAAAAGAAGAAGTTGGTGGATCTGGGTGGGGTCAGAGGTATTTTTGCCATCCTTTTTTTATGCTCATTAAAATATTTTAGATTTGGCACGATTTTCTTTTCTGCTTGTGTATGTGTGCGTGTGTATAATTCAGCTATCGTATTAACCCAAAAAGGTAAATTTAAAAAAATCTGTTCCTTTGTCGCACTTTTAGAATTTGGCCCCCTTCGATAAAATTGCAGATCGGCTCATGACAAAAAATGAATGACTATCGAATTTTGTGTAGCCGATCGTAATTAATTCGATACAATCTGAAGAGTTTATGAACAGCATCTCGACTTGTGTTGTTATATTCAAAACATTGGAGTTGAACTCAACGTATAAATCTACACTCAAATCCAGGGGAAAAACTGGGAAGCACAGCCACAAACAAAAATGTAGATTTTGTTGACCAATTGTTAAAATAAATATTCACTAACAAATTCAGTAAGAGACGACAAAAGACGTCTTATGAAAAATCTGATTGAAAAGATCAATTTGCCAAAATGAAGATTAACATGTCAACTTGATTAGATAAGACAAGCGGAAATTACACCCATTGGAAAAGTTTGTTCAATCCAATCTTTAATTGAAAAGCGTCTCCCATTATTAAGTCCTTTGCATGAATTTCTATTCTATGCACCACTTATGTTGTACCACGCTGATTCTAAGTTCACATCAAGTCTAGATAAGAAGCTCTCCTCATCAAGAACAACCAAATCAGTGTACAACATCTCAAACGTGTAAGAATCAAGTGTGAATTGAAGTCCCTCATTACGAGGTTAGACGAGACAACTTGTAAGCGTGACAGCTTAGAACGGCTCAACTACCACCCCCTGTAAAACGTCGAAATTTACAACCAATTACGCACGTTCCCAGGGCCTCAAGTGGGTGGATGGGTGGATAGGGGAAAGGAGTGTTCTCATTCGCTTTCACTTTATATCACGGTTTATAACCCGGACCTAAGAATCAATTCAGTCATGGCTATCGAGTATCAATGCAGAAAAAACACCTGCGATTTTCCCAAATTTAAAATCTAACAGATAAATTCATATATTGACCTAAAACATGCAGGTGATTCTTCACGATGTTCTATGTTCCTTCAACACACTTGAAAAACAACGGGAAAAAAGAATATCCAAATCACTCTGGTTGAAAGCACAGCAATACCAGATTTGTTTTACATTTACTACTGTTTTAGCAAACGTATTCCAATGTGCACATTAAATTTTGGGCACAATGCACAAGGTTAATATTGTTCAATATATAACCTTACTTTTAACGATTGAGCCATGCACTCAACGTCTACACCTGACAGATGGTTTCTATTTGTAGCTCGAGTAAGATATTCATGAAGTACATTCAGGTGTATGAACTATACTTACTCAGCTTCTCATTTCCGTACCCTTCCCCCGGCAATGGAATTTAGGATATCTTTTCACCACCGAAATACACCAAATCTCTATTGAGTGATTACAGAATGGGCTTTGCATTCAAGAGAAAGATTTGTGAGGCTTCTAATCTTTAAAAGGTGCAATTATTTTTAAAGAAAATAGTATTGTAATATATATTCATACGCTATCGTATAACATTTGTTGAAGGAAGAATTCGGCAAGTCCTTAGAGCGCGATATATATAAACAAAAAGACGTTGGTTGTATTATACTTTATATTACAATATTGCGCTCGATATCTCTTTTTGTTCACCACGCTGTTTCTACGAACCTTGAACGATTTGTTTAATGGACCAAGGATGTTGATCCGCACCTTCACATAGTGTAGTAAATCTGTACCTATGATTCTGCTTTAGATTACCTGTTTCCGACGCCCCATTTTAGCACAGGTGACAAAACGCAAGATGGTTATACTTCATCAGGATCCATCTTTTACAAACATTCTTCTCAAAACTACTCTCTGCTTTAATATCAAACTACTCAGTCTGTGATGCCGTTGTCTTCAATTACGTCACAACCAAAATGCAAGGTGCATGGCCCCCTGAATTCCGAAGTATCTTAAAGTTAATTAATCAAAATTGGAGTGTTGTGTTCACTTTGAAGTACTCCCACTTTTCCGCTCATGCAAAAATAGGAACAACACTCACCTTTTGGCATTTATAATATCTCTCAAATTTTAACGATAAGCACCAATAAGCACAGTGGTTAAAAAGGAATTCTTAAAACATCGGGCTCAAAGAAGAAAAGAAAACTTCATAAGCCTAAACTTTTCACGACATTACTCCGCAGATTCCTTGGCTACTTCTACTTTCATCTTCACGTTTATCAAACACAGCGCTCATTGAAACTACGCCGCAATATTCCTGAAGTAATCCCCTTAAGGGTATAATATTATCAAATATTAAACGAATAAAATTTTGCCGATGAAGGTTACTGCTGGTCATATCACCTGAGTTAAAGTTGCAAGGTATCGGAAAGTTGCTGTAGATGTTTTTTGTTACTTGCTGCTGTTGCTATTTTTTTTTTTTTTACGTTGGTGTATTATTTTGTATTTCTAACGGTGATGAAATTAAACCGTCTGCAGGTTGGACGGTTCAGGTATATGTATAATAATGATAACAATTTTACCTTGGTACACCTGAAGCACAAAAGAAGATACCAATGCGGCTTGTGGTTACTAGGCTTCCTCCCTGAAGACCAAATACACTGACATTTTTCATTTATTGTCAAAGATGAAGCCGGGAAGAACCGGACCATTATGTAGTTTATTGAACCTTTCCTAACATACATCCATATACGGTCATGCGCTGCCAATTTAAGTCGTTTTTGGATTATTTCAGGCTTTAGAGAGCTTCTAAAGTAACCCATTAAAGTGAAGAAACACAGGAACATAATAATATTGAGATTGCTAACATAAGTGCAACATCCAATAAAACAAATCGGCTCCAGAGATCTTTGTATTTCGTAAAGAGCTCGAGGTCATTGTGGAAGGTGAATGGTCTGGACTGGGACATGAAACTCGAATGTATGATTGAAAAATGTTTTAAAAGGTTATGCTTTTACATTGACATGTTTTCGAAGAATTCCGACCAAAAAGGTCGAGCGAAGTAAAATGCTCAGCATGTGTTTGAAAAAACTTAGTGGTAATTGAGAATATGTTTTCATCTATCATCATTAGTTTTCACCAATACAGAACAAAGACCTGTACTTTAATAACGGTCATTATTTTCCCTTTAAAGCTTTGTCCATAATTTGGGTCCATTATGTCAGCAAAGTCCTCCGGTACGATGATCCTATATGAAAACAGGCAAGACTCACAACATGATCATGGACACGGTGTGATGCTTGAGGAAGTCCACATAGTCTCTGATGGAAGGATGATGCTTGGGGGAAGTCTACCCACCCCATGGTGATGACAAGGTTATAGTCTCTGATGGAAGGATGATGCTTGGGGGAAGTCTACCCACCCCATGGTGATAACAAGGTTAAACTCTCTGATGGTCGCAATGACGTTTGAGGGGGTCTACACGGCTCTTACAAATGACAAGGTTAAAGCAGGGAGAGTGTAATTCTTCAGAAGAGACAGACAATCGTTATTCCGCTGCTTAACGATGGATTAGTGTCACTATACTTTGCTGGAGCGAGGTTAATTGCTTGTCGTTAACTAAGTGATGTTTGGATAAGATGGAAAGAGGAACTGTGGCGGCAGAAGAGAAGACAAGCTCGCATCATATTCCAGACTCCTTAATATTTTATATTATCCATTTAAGTATTAATAACATATATTATAGGTGAGTTATCGAAGCCACCAGAAAACATTGTGGTTCAAGTCGGGATGATTACTAGGTATCAAAACCATGCTGGACCTATAGTTAAAAATTCAGTTTCGAACCAAAAATCTCTCAAGTTCTACGTACAAACAAAAAACGACAAACTGTTTCCCCCTAAAGCTTTGAGGTTGGCTGATTATATTGTCACTTCACATTGGTAGAGGGAGGTTAACATTTGTCGTCAGCTTGTAATGTTTTGAAAAGGGTGGAAGATGGGGATTAGGATGTGGATTAGGATGGGGATAAGGATGGGGATTCCTGCGGAGACACAGGATGAGCCGAGGATGCACCACACTTTTGACTTTCAGAGCAAATATTTCATTCATGTGTGTCTTCAACATAGACACCAAAGATTGCATGGTTCTTTCGTTCATTAGAATTTCACCCATTTGTAGTATCCGGACAACTAAAGGAGGGCCGATGGAATAAGCTCTATCCCTTGGGAATCCGACCTATTCTTAAACACCTGCCTAAAACTCGTGTTAATTTTATAATGATATCAACTGATAAGTTGATTTAATGAAAGATCTCTTTAACTCAATGACCAATGCACGTTAAATCGCCAATGTCTTGCTCTTTAGCAATTTCTTTTCATTTTAATAGTCCGAATGAATTATTTTTGTGTAAGCACGGCACTGCACATCCCCTTCCCCCGAGTTAGAATAACTAAATCTGATTTACATGATGCTTCATATGAATAACAAAATTATATATAATTTAAAATGCGCAGGTGCACTACAAATGTGGTCATTTATATTAAGGGCTTAAAAGGAGTTAGAGTTCGTTTATTCAAAGACGCACATTATGCTGGAGCACCATGACATCAATTACCACTTGCAATGTGTGTCCTCCGGCAAAATATTAACATGTCCATTACTCTCGCAAATATTGGTGCTGTGCGCGCAGCGACCAGTTACATGCCGAACAGAAGGGGGCAGGTCCATCATAACAGAATTGCAGATCAGGGTATCCGTTCAGCTGTCAGCTAAAGATTTCGGGCTTGCATCCCAACACGTCAAATCAATGTAACCAGCTGCATAATAAAACATCCAATAAATAAATTATATTACACAGTAAATCAAAGTAAGAATTGGCAGGAGTATTCTTAGAGTCTATATGAACTTATCGTCAATTGATCGTCATGGGGAGTATTATCAGCAAGGCGCTAAATTCCAAGCGCATAATCCACCACATTGATGTTCGCATCCTACAAGGAATCCGCCTGGGTGCTGAGAAGCAATGTAGACCAGATACCTTGCCGTACTAGGATTAAACCCTCGACCTTCCTGTCTTAGGGCGAACAATATATAGAGAGATGGACATGAGACTGGTCTCAGTATGATTATCTCCATGGTATGATACTAACAAATTTCACAAGATTCCGCCTAGTAAACTTTGCTTTATATAAGTCACTACTACTTCTCCTTTATACAGTAGGTTTGCGAACTGAAACCAGTCCAAGCGCTATAGTTCCCCTTAGAACTATATGCTAAGAAAGATAACAAACATTCCCTTTCAGGACTACACTCCTCCAAGAAAGATTACCGAGTCAGAGTCCTTTTCAGGACTCCTCAAACCTCCCTCTCTCTCACACACATGGTACAACCGCAAACCTACTGTATATCTACATCACCATGCAAGCCAACACTTACAAGCAGTACTTCTCCTTTATCAAGGGTTTGAGTTTAAATCACTTTCTTCACTTCGTGTTACTGGCAAACCCTGGAAACTGTAATAACATTTCGAAAATAAAAGGATGACATGAGTTGAGTCAAGAAGTACATCACTTGTCTTGTTCTTCGTAAATTGTAAGTCATCCAAGATACAAGAAAACTTCCCTAACAATAAGATGACATGGGATGAACGACATTCAGAACGATGAATCCCAGATGCGACGCATGTAGTTCTTCGTCGCTTCGGCAATAATTCGAGGAAATCACATGCTTCCTATCATTAAAAAAAGGAATTTCTCTTCAGTGAAACGACACACTAAGCAGCTCTTAGATTGATCATGACATGGCTGGAGATGCGGAACGTCTTTATGTCCACGGGGAATAATTGGCTGAACATGCGGCAGGCAAACGAAGATAAAACGCAAACCAAATAAAGTATATAGAACATCCAATAGTCCTTATTTAGAATTGTCATTATATACACTTTTTTGTGGCTGGAAGAGAAAGGTTGGAAGAAATGCATTGCTACTTCTTATTTGGGGTAAGCGAAAGGCAGCAACGTTTGTCAGCGTACCAAGTATCTTTCCCAACTTTAACTGGAAATCTATATAGCTCCTGATTCTTGACAACCTTTTTACATCGATATCTTGGAACGTCTATCAAGAACATTTTTGTAAGTCAGCTTTAATACGCTCAAAAAGCTTTTTATTTGTGAGTTAGTCCCTAAAAGTCATCGACTATATGAATTCAAGACATATATCTAATTCTTTTATGGGGTATAGATACACGATATTGCACTTCCTCACTTCATTTTCCTTTCCTAGCATTGTATCGGCTGATCTAACGATAGAAACAACTTCCACCCAACATTTTGTTCTTAGTAATACACAATATAGGATCGAAGTACAGAGTTAATTGAAATAAAGTACATACCTTTCTTAATTAGCCAATGACATGATAAAACTATCTCTGCGGTTTATATCAAAGAATCACATTTTGTCTATGAAACATTTTGAAAGGTTAAGACATAGGGACAGATGAAGACTTTTCTATGTAATGCTACGAATTCCTTCAAGATTTTTTTCTTCGACAAAAGGATAACGAAAATGCATGGTTAGGATATATCACAAACAACTAAGGGAATCGGAATATATCAAAACAAGATGCACACCAACGGTAATCCCACACCACTCTCAAGCTTAATCTTAAACAACACAGAAAAGCAAACCAAACGGATTCGGGGTATCTTGTGGAATTTGGAGATATCCTCCTGTCAACAGCAATGGATAGCTTCAGTTGAGGTACACCATCATGTGCCAAGACCGTTTTAGCCCCCTCCAGAGTCCAGCATCGAAACCAAGAAAGATGAATTGCTATGAAAATAGCCATAAAACTCAATTTGCTACCCGACATGACATGGACATGCCAACTGACCACACCGCGGGGAGGTGGTACAATCATAAATGTCAATTGTATTCCTGTGGTCACTTGTTTTATGAACGATTCTGAGCTCATTGAATGATTTGTTGATAATTTGATGATAATTCCTAGCATTGCTGTACCAGCTGGGTCAGATAATTCCCCTACTGAGAGCAATGAAATGGCTTCAATGGAATGGTAATGGCTACTATCAAAGAGAATAGGTAAAGATAAAAAGAAGATAATATAATCAGACGTAAACAAATTGGGGTTAGGGCATGGGAGGGGAGCTATTACCGATAAATGAACAGTCATTACTATTCATGTCATAAAAGAAACGGGTATTTGGAAATGAGAGCACTAACTCGAATGTCTTGAAAGACTGGTTTGAACTTAAATAGCATGGGTTTCACCTTTTGAAGGTCCCACTGAATTAAAACGGACTCAAATAAGCTAGGACTTCACTACAATTTGACCTGGATCTGGTTAATACAACCGATAATTCATGAGACCAAAAGATCATGAAAAAACAGCATGACGATCATGGAAAGCCTTATGTAGACATGACAGAGTTGTGATTGATTCGAATTGATCTCAAAACGATCGCAAATACCTCAATCATTGAACTCAGCATAAACTTTCGATTGTTTGAGAACTCAATCTCAATTGTGGCCAAACAAAACTATGATTATGACAGGAATAATTGAAAAATTGAAGTCAAGTTATTATCAATTCAAATAATGATATTGACATAAATTAGGTCTCTTTTTTAAGCACGATTAAAATGATATTCTGGTGGACTTTAAGCCCTGACAAAACAAGCCCATTAAATGTGAGGAATACATCCGATATGAGCTCTCAACCATGCGTGGTTAATACTTTTCTAGCTTCAACATGAATAAAACCAAAGTCGCGTGTCAATTAAACTCTACGTGTGCATTCGAAGATATCCTTGAGGAAGTTCCCAAAGATATGAACCTACTTTGCTTCCCTCATACCTAATGTCGACAGTTCACAGAAATTCAGAGTTGATCTGAATCATATTGGTGGATGAATTAAACAACATGTTGAAGGCTTATAATTATCTTGAACTGCAGCAAAGCATTCCCACTTTGCTTCTCCTAACACCATTCCGCTTTCCTAACTGAGAGTCAATTCGATAAAGCTCCCCACAGAATGCTTACACGGGACAAATTACCGTTACCAGATCCATCATAATTATGGGAAATTTCGATCTCCATCAATAAGAGTCGTTTCTTGGTATGATTATGTATCCAATAACTCGGTTATTCCCATCTTGTTCTTTAAGGTTACGATGACAGCGTTATTTAATAAAGGATGTTTCGACGACAGGAAGCAAGGTATTGATATTACAGCGAGGGTTGGGCTGGTCTTATGACCACCTCAACAACAAAAATCAAATTGTTTGAGAGGTTTTCAAAGTAAACGGTAATAAATCACATGAGATAAGGACACACGACACACATTTGCAGGTAAATGTCAGTAAACTGTAAAAGGCAATTTGATACTTGTCAAAAGTTGAACTGTGTAAAGTATAATATTGTTGTTAAAATAAAAGAGATTAGATTAATACTAAGAACGTTATGAATGTTTGAAAGGTAGGATCACTAAATATAATCAAGATATGACCTCGATTATAGTTATTAAAGATGATGCAATTGTATCGTTGTTTGTTTAGCATTATAAGCGTCTGTAAAATATCTAAAATTGGGTGTGCCAGGAATGCTCCCCAGGGAGTGGGAAACGTGCCTACATTGTGTGCGGGCTAGCCTAAATCGGACGAAGGGTAATATAACAAAAAAGCGCTCCGATGCATCGTAGATTTAGTAAGCGCTTTATACAGTCCTTTCATTATACAGCATATATCACTGATGTCATATTAAGTAAAACAAAGAGCGTAATTGAATTTATCATTTTACCTTGTAGTACATTTTCGACGAAGGCAGACGCATGGATATTAATGATAGATAATCTACTTAATTCCACTGATGATCATACCGGATATTATTAGATGATCCAATCTTTACAGAGTTTACAGAATTGTGCTCTACCCGTCGGGTGAAGTTCGTAAGGTTCATATAATTTAGATTCGGCTACACACTTAATAATGGGACATAGTCTCTGTCTATGTAATATCACACGAATATTGGTGCATTGATGTGCAGTTGAGAACGATTTCTGACACAAGATCGAGAACTGATTAATTCATGACTTACCTGAATTTACTGAAAGTGAAAGTATATCATATTCATTTAACACCTCCAACACTCAGGAAAATCATTTTTAAAGCTTGCGAAATATGATAGAATACTGAAATTGTATTGCACATGTTATATCAATTAAGCTGAATTAAAGGTTATTGATTTGTCGATTCATATATTACTTATTTTATAAAAAATAAAAAACGGATGAAGTTCCTAGCAGAATCATTTAAACTTTAAATGTTTGCGGGTTTATGCATGTTTCTTCTACTACTGGTAAAATTCTAATAGTCGCAACTATCTTCAAAAATGCAGAACGGATTCCCGCGTTATAATGAAACCATGTTATTGTAAGGATACCAAAGAAAACACAGAGCTGGGAGCGGTAAAAATACCCTTGTCAAGATGAAATATTTCTTTAAACTAGCATTTAGTACATACCAAAGTTCCACTATAATCATTAAACAATCGAATAAAGATGATGACAAGAGATCACTGAAAACTCCTGAATTAAAGAGGTTGACAACCTTAAACCATTCAGAAGAAAACAAAAAGCCAAGCATCCTAGAATGAAGTTCCCCCAAAACACTCATTGCTTCCACATTCAACTTCCCACGCCACTTAAAAGTCATCGAGAGGCTCGGCCCGTTTAAAGAATAAAAACTAATTGAATTATTTGCCCAGGGTAAATGATCGAACGTCGGCACGTTAAATGTCCTTGTGCACCAAGAAACAAGTTTGCTTCCTATGCATTAAGGAGTCTCTAGCCAACAAATATGACATAGATAATGTAATCTTACCCCCAAGCCAAGTTGGCTTGTTTGCTATCAAACGTATGATCTGAGATTGTGTTTCTTCTTTTGGCGGTGGCTCTGTTTGTAAAACACAATACAAGGGATACACGACTCTCTGTTTTTATTGCTATTATTATTTACTATTATTTATTTACTATTTACTATTAATGAACAGAACGTTTTGCATTTATATGTCTTAGTAGCTACGTCGTACCTATGAAGTATTTCTTTCGAAAGTGTTTGAAAAACAAGCGATCAGGTGCTTTTCTTTCATTACCAAGTGTACTGGAAGAATTCGTTATCTAATTATGATGTGAACATATTTTGCAACGCACTTTAAGTATTTCTTTTTTTTATTACGTTTCCTCTTTTCACCTTTTACTCTTTTTTGTATTAAAGAAACGTTTGCATATTTCTATCCCTCTCTACAGAGTGATAAACATAGATGAAGTAAAAGGTTCAATCACCTTCATGTAATTAAAGATCGCGGCATACCGAACTTCATAATCACGGCATCATCATTGCTGCGGGCACTGATCAGAAGCCGAATGGCTGAGATGGTGGATCAACTTGTCGACGATCCATTCATTTTATTTTATTTTCTATGAAGCTTTTCCTATTCATCTTTCAACACATTGTTTAATAATGTATTTATCTATTTCTATTTATTTATTATTTTGTTTTGGGTGGAGGGGAGGGGGATCTTCTATTTAGACCTATTGGGTCACTCTTCCCTTTAATAACCATCTTAAAATCTTACTTCTGCCATTCTCTTCTTGTCAGAGTGATATACAATACTGTATTCATTGATACTTTTTCCTTCGGCAATTTCACATCTTAATTCAATCCATTTATCAATCAATATTTCCTTGTCTAGTTTCCTGTGCTGCTTGATGAACGTACTATTTCATAGTATCCTTGATAAAGTTCCTCTTTCCCACTCTTCATCAACCACCGAGTATGTTTAGATATAAACCATAGTACCCCAACTTCAATCGATTTGTTAATTCAACCTATTCCATAATACGGATTCCTTCCCTCAGCCTCGCCTGCTGAATCTAAGACATTACTTGCGATGTTAGCAACATGTTTATGCGGCAAAATGTATGTCAATCTCGGGGCCCCACGGGCTTAACGCAGACCAACCGTGATGATTCGGGATGCCAGCGCACAGCCATTGTTGATGGCGCTGAACGTCCAATCAATGTCTCCTGAAAAACTACTTAACCTAAGATAACTATCTTCAAGTGGCGCGAGGGGAAAATGTTATCACTTCACTGTTGTGAGAGCGCGGCATAAGGATTTTCTTTTCTCGTCTTTTTCGGGATCCGGTTCGCCTGTGGTTGTAGTTACACTGTAAAAACATGTTGAGCGCTAGTGTAAGGTGTACCTGCGTGTGTGTGCGTGTGTGTGCGCGCGTGAGGGTAATTATAACTCTACCTGCATGCCTGTTATCGAAAGTATCTTGTAGAGTTCCTGGAAACGTCTCATGATGATAGGGATGAACGAGGTAAAAAGGTCGTTGAGTAACTTTCCCTTGGGTAAAGGAATTCAAGAAAAATAGCCTGTTGTGTTGCGTACCAGGTACGCAGGTATAAGAATGGTGGGAAGAAGGATTGAAGGGTAGAGGGGTTGAAGACGAAAGAGTAGAATACAGATGGGGAGGGACGGAGTAACACAGAAATTGAACAGAGTTATGAGAGGCAACAAGTAATACAATAAAGACAAGATAGAGGTGTCGTGGTGTCGTGGACGAGTGGATATGTCACCGGACTGTGTATCACACCGCGGCACTAATGTCCTTGGGCAAGACATTGATCTACATATGCCACTCTCCACCAAGGTGTTAAATGGGGACCCGGTAGGATGCGAAAGCTAATGTGCTTAAATTAGCAAGTGTGCGCTTGTAAAAATGACGCTTGGCTGGAATGCTCCCCGGGGAGTGGAGAATGTGCATACATTGTGTGCGGGTAAGCCTGCATCCGATGGCCGGGGTAATAATATATATATCTGTAAAGCGCTTTGATGGGGCCCTCCTGAAAAGCGCCATATAAGAAATTTAGAGACAAGGAACAAAAAATTCCTATTTTTACAATGCGTAAAAGTGTGGGTGTGTTTGTGTGTGTCGCGAGAGTAAAGATAGATGGGAATTACATGATGGCTGAGGATATAGTTCACCGTGAAGATAATACATGCAAATAGTAAATAGAATTTTGTTATCAGTACAAATTAATCTTCACTACCTCAATGCCATAAATCCTTTACCTTATTCCACCTACGCACTCGAGCAATTCTGTTTTTGATTATGAAGCTCGGGGGCAAGGAATAGAAGGAAAAACTTTCAATTAAGCGTAAGGCCTTTTCTCGATGTCTGCAACCTGCTCTGCGTTGAAAGCCTATGCGCCAATAGCAAGTGGTTGAAGAAAAGTGCAGCTTAATCTAAAGCGAGGACAAGGATAGCATTCGACATTTGCGCTGACACCCGGTGGTTTTCTCGTTAAATATAAAGTCCCTTTTTAAGCAATAAGATATTGAAAGAAACTGAAAGCAGTTTATAAAGGTTGGATTATGTCGTACGATGTACAAAGGTTTTGGTGTAAACTGTGACGTTCTGGAATCATTAAATTGATAAGTAGGTACTATACATTGCACATAGCAGTCGGCATTTGCGAATACAAACACGTGGCAGGACTGTGTGGTCTATAATTAGATATTTTGAATATGAGGTTATTTAAAGAGTAATCCTTTTTCGGGGACATTTCTATTAATACCCTTCTACCCAATCGACCTTGAAAAGAAAGAGAAAGCTCACACAATATTATATCAACCTTGATCAGAACTCGAAATTCTCTTTAAAGATATCTATGTAGCAATTTATCCTGTGCCTGAGAATGTAAGCATTTTCTACCCGATTACGTTTCACACAATTATCATCTGTGGCGTCGCGAATACTGATCTATAATGTATGTAAGCTTAAAAACGGCGAGGCGGGGGCAAAGCATGCCTAAGTTGTAACACTGTACGATGTCCAGAAAAGTATGATGTCTTACAACAGTATCGCTGTCTGTCTCGTGTCTCCAAAAATAACATGAAGGCTAAAATCAGTTCCGACAGATTTGGGGGAAAGGAGCCACTTTCATATTAGATATCCTGAGTGTTTCACTTCACGATCATTTTCACTGAGAGCCTGAATTTGAATGATATACCACAATGCACAGTTTGAAGGCATAAAATAAGTTATTCTAACCACAAATAAAGCTGAAAATGGCACACTCAACAATTTCCATTACCTTATCTCTCTTTAAAAATGCAACTATTATATATGGCTTAAAGCAGCACTATTTTGTCTCTGACGGAATGCATCACGTATCATTGTTACTGATAATTTCATTATTGACTTTAAACTAATTGACAGATAAAAGTCAGCATTTAAAAAATCCCAACTTTCACCAATTAAGGAAGGAAGACGGTAAACCAACTGAAATGTGTCTCTTAGCAGAACAAACAGTGCGATGGAAGTATCCCTTCCATCTGAACATGTAATCTGAATGTGATAGTCGACGGCCCATGTCGTAATGGAGGGCAGGTGTCAGTAGGATTCAAAGTATCGTCTTTATTCAAGGTCACTTTTAGACAGGAACCGTTGCCATCAGAGCATGATTGAATCAGTGGATGGAGAAGTCGTTCACTGTCGGCAGTTTCCGTGTGCAGTACTTCATCATTCGCTGACAACGGACTTGCTGGAAATACCATCATAAGTGTTCAAGTCTCGCACACAGCGAATCCGATCTTCCATAAAGAATTAACCCTCCCATTGTCGCTCGGAGAGTCTTCGGATGCGGGCAATTTGTAAGGGTTAACTTTCCTTCTGGGACGGTTGGAGGCGGGTGAAGTGCATTACATAAGACCAGTTAGACCTAAAAGTGAAGGCCATTCCCGGTGTTTGATAATATATGTTTTCAGGTAAATACCCAAATGGTGTCAAAATTCCCTATAAGAAGCCACGTTTATCATGTGTCTATATTACTTCCACACGGCTATCCTGATGAATATATTCCGTAAGAGCCAGTGAACTCAAATTATTGTTGAAGAGCATCAAGTTCTTTACATTCAAATAAATGATAAAATCATGGATTTGAAGATACCCAGAATACCGAATTCATGGCTTCTGGTGAAATCCTCATAAATCAACCAAGATTGAATCCTCCATTCATCAGCTTTGTGGAAAAATTGAGATAAGGTGTAAAATGTGTATCCTTTTCTACGAGATCTCATTTCTAAAAGTCGAGTGTTACTATTAAATTTTGCATCAAAAATGTTATTGGGACATTCAAAGTTTGTAATTTAGTTACCGATGATTTTTAAAATAGTGATGACACAAACAATACGAAACTGTATACTTGTCTTGCATCATTTCATTTATTTGAATGCAAATTAGCAAAAGTGAAATAGTTGCATAGCAACTTTGATCACCGTTTGCGTTCCAGACTTACGCTTTCGTACAGTCACATGTCACATGACAGAAAAATTGCACGCATTTGTCATCAACATGTACAAGCTAGGCCATTGACACTATGTCATCAATGTTGAGGAGAAGCGAAAAACACATGGTTCATCAGTTGAATGATCGAGAGGCAGGAACTTCATGGCAGGCTCGTGAGAAAATATAACTCTCTCCACGTCCTGGATACGGATGAAATCATAGATGTTTTTCAGGAGCCAGTTTATCAAAACCGTTGTAAGTCGAAGTTCTCGGGCATCACATAAACACGCTTGCAAGAATTACCCTGAGGCGATTTCAAAATACTGAGCAAACACTACAGCGACATATAATAATACTGAAATGATTTCTCAAGGCAACGCAACAGGCTATTAGAATTGCAGTTTATTTGATTTCTTGAAAGTTATTCCGATCACGTTAACTACTAGTTGGGCAAGTTTCACGAAACCATCATTAGTTCAAGTGATCGAGCTCCCCAAATAACCTAGGTTTTTAAATTAACACCCGTTTTAACGGAATATTCACAAAATAGACTAAATAAATGGCGTTTTCCACAGAGTATATTATGACGTAAAAATGTTAATCAACAGATAGACGTGTTGTTAGGCAAATTAATTGTAGGATACAGAGGTAAAGCTAGGATTAACCATGAAGTGCAAAATCTAAATGAGCTAAAAGCTGATACTGTAAAAAGTGAAATATACGGTATCCATGTATTGAGAAATTAAAAATTTGAATCACGTTTTAACCTTGAATACATTTACTACTATAAACTAATATCGCTTTTCCTAATACCATTGAAAAAACGCTATTTGAAAGAAATCAATGTGTATAGGAATGGCAAAAAATATTCATTGTATAAAACATATCTATTACAATTATGAGGTTCAAAGTAAAATGGGGTTCTGAGTCATTAGGTGAAGTACTTTTAAAGAACGAGCTAGACAATATTTATGCCAATTGTAATTTGGTTTACGAGCAGGATCAATATTTATTGGTATAGATGGAACTGAATCGAGTCATAACCAAGTTCAGGTTACCCTTGTTAGCGACAGATATGATAGTTACTTTAAACGGGTGCATACATATATACATTGACGTTTACTGAATGTATGACCCTGGATTCCTCTTCATTCCAACCTTCAAGAAATAATTTCAAGATTTAAATAATGTGAAAAATGAGACCCAGATATTTCCTCATTATCGTAGCAAGGGCTTAAGTGCTTCATGCTTTTTATTTTTTATTTCTATCGCATGTACCCAGTAGGTGAAATTAAAGGACAACTACCAAAGGCATGGAACCTATATGGATGGGGACCTCCGACTATGTTTTTGTTTAGATAAGGATAGCGTCACATCAACAATATTATTTAGATAAACATCCCATATAATATCCTGATGCTTTCATAATAGATTGCCGATGTGGAGGTTTGTGCCAGCTAATTTGCCTTACCGTCAAAAGGACATTAGAGCCATTTACAGTACAAAGCATTAGTGTCCTTTTTGCAGAGAGCCGACGTAATTTCTGGCTATGTTACAAATGAGGCCTAAATCCGAAGTCCCAGATATAAGACACGCTTTCATTGCGTTATAAGACGTTATTGAACCATTCGACTGCGTCGCTAGACGATATAGATTGAGTTAATTCAGGCTATAATTATATTGCAACAGGCATGCCAGGAGAAGAACAAGATTTAATATTAATACGGAAGAGATGATGATAGGATGTTCTTTATGGTACAAGGCTATACAAAATTGGACCATCCAAGTACATCCAATTCCAAACTATGCAACAGTCTAAAAATAATTCCTGGTTTACCCTAAAATTAACACTGATTGGACGAGGCGTGGTGGCTCAGTGGTAGAGCGATGGTCTTTTAACGGGAATGACCCGGATTCGAAAACTAGTCGATGCGCTATAGTGCCATTGGGTAAAGTTTCAATCTTCATTACCAAGTCCCCTGGTTGCCTAAAGGACAAACATACACATGCCTGATCAGGTGAAACAAATCCTCAAATCATATCATACATCAATTTTGTATATGAATGGTATAATGGTGTAATATATCTTTGTTTCCCAGGAGCATAAGAGGGTTATGTGCATTGGGTTTGGGATGATGCTCGTTATTCCGAAGGTTCGTTATTCCGAAGGTTCGTTATTCCGAAGGTTCGTTATTCCGAAGGTTCGTTATTCCGAAGGTTCGTTATTTCGAAGGTTCGTTATTCCGAAGGTTCGTTATTTCGAAGGTTCATTATTCCGAAGGTTCGTTAATCCGAAAATGAAATAAGGTTCGTTATTCCGAAGGTTCGTTAGTCCGAAAATGAAATAAGGTTC
>BEXV01000323.1:54641-79360 GCA_003118195.1 Hemicentrotus pulcherrimus | reverse complement strand
TTTTTTTTTTTTTTTTTGCACGGTCCGCTGCTTAACCTCCGGTTTATTCTGGTATCCTTCACGCTTTAAATTCACAATTGCTCTTTATATTTATATGATGATCACCCAATAACTCTTCCTTAGATACCTCTCATTTCTATCTCTTAAATTTCTTTGTCTCATCATCTATTCCATCCAATCATTTTCATCAATAATTATAGCCCCATTTTTTGTATTGCCTGATTTCTCTACGAACGACCTATCTTCTATCTGTCTTCCACAGCTCCAATCTCTCTTTCCTCTATCCGTGTTGATGGGCACATGCTTCCTTTTATCTATCGCTCAATTTGTCCCCATTCTCTCTCCCTCTCTCTCTCTCAACCTCTTTTTCTCTTCCTATTTCAAGTTATACAGCTTAATGGAAACTATGCGCAAGGGTAGTTCAATTGATTTAAAATGAGAAGGTAATAGCATGCTTGCTAGCCGTAGAAAATTACCATAAGCCATTTGCCGTTTAACTATTCCTATCTTCGACCACAACCCCTTTTATGTATTATTCAATTGGCTTCAGCCAATTCAGAATGCTCAATGAAATTATTTTTGGAAACGGCATCTCTACCTTACCGTTCTGTGTCGCTCCTAACTCCTTTGGACGAACTTTCCAGCACTTTCAGGTCCACAACAGTCTTTCAGTGCTTCTCGAAGTTTGCCTCCAATCTGTAAGACAAGAAGAATGCGTCAGTATGAAGCGTTGAAATGGAATAGAGCAGCTCTATTTTAAGCTTACACAGGAATGGCAATATTTAAGTTCGATTATCACCAGTATTTTTTTTTAATGAAATGATTATAAAGGAAAGAAAAAAGGAGAGCGAAACCGTGAGATATTTCGTCAAATAACATGACCATGCTGCTTGCATGACTCTACATATAGGGAACAGTATAGGGAATAAAGGAGACGTCTTGCAGTAGCTTCTAAAATATTTTTACCAATATCTTGGTTTTAATCATGTTTGGGGTTTGTCAAGTATTACGATCACGTAGGGATCATATCCAAATCACATCGACGAGACCGACAACGGACCGAACAAAAAAATATTTAAAAAAAAACATGTTACCCCGACTAGGCAAGGATCAGTGGGTTTGGCGATAATAATAATAGGAATATTAATAACAATTATTTTTAAACCCAATCACCATCAATAGTGTAGTATTCCAGAGGACCCTGCCATTATTAGGACCACTGAAATTGCCAGGTACCCACCTGGGTGGAGAGAGGCAAATGTGGATTAATATCCACAGGTCGTTAGTGCAGGGATTGGGATTTGACACCTCAACCCTTTGATTGGATGCGGAGTGAATGTAATTATACCACGGTATCTCCACTGGCTCTTTGACTGTTGTGTAAGTTTAGAAATAACGTCGTCGATGAAGCTAAATCCTTGACTGACGGAAAGAGAACACTACCAAAAACCCTCCTTCATCACCTAACCATTGGCTAGGATAATCAGGTTCGTGTCAAGATTTACCCTGGCAAATGATGCATGGAAACCCGATACTAACAATCACTGGCATTCCTTTCCAATCGTCGGTGTTTTATTTCTTACTTTGCGCCAAGGAATTATTAGTGATAGACGTATCCGGGTCAGAGCATTTTGCCCTCCAAGAGACACAAATTTCCGAAAGCGTCTCGAATTTTTCCTCGGGAATTTAGAGTTCTGATTAGTAAGATTTCGCTGGGAACCCTACTTTCATAATTTTCTAGTTTATTTTTTCAATTTCGTTCAACCTTTCACCAACCCGTTGAAAAGATTTAGTTTGAGACTGAGACTTACACGGATTTTAGGTATCATAACTATCGATCTTTCAACTACCAATTTCAATGCCCCCTTTTGGTAATTCCATGTTTAAATTTTGGCTCTATAGATCCAAAAGGCAACCGTAATTCTGAAGATCATGAAAGATGCATTTCTTAGTTCACTAAATATTAAAGTAGGCCTACAGGGTCTGGGTATAATTCAACACAAGTTTTGATGAATTTTATGTTTTCTTGTCAAAATTGTTAGGAATTGGATCTACCTTACTAGCCCCACCCCCTATTACCCTTTCTACGAATTTCTAGCGTCACCCCTGTGAGGGATCTCTTCCCCTCTATACCAAAACGCATCGTTGACATTGACCAAACATGATATAATTAAAAGTACGTTTATTTGTCTGTATCCACATAGAGCGTTTAGCTGAATTACCCTTACGGTGTATACATGTCAATTACATTACAATTTTTAATTATCAATTGCTGTCAATCCTGTATGTATTTATGAAATTGCGTCGTTGGCGTGTAGACATAATATTGCCAGCGTCACTCATTTGATATCAGTGCATGGGCAAACATGTATTGTATATCAGCTGTATTTGAGCATATACCTATAGTGACGTACAATTCATTTAATACATTCCGTACGATTGAGATTGGTCGTGGTTTTGATTATGTCAAAAGATTTGAGCATTTTCATAATTGTAATAAATGTTGTTTGAAATATTAAAAAAAAAAAAATTGGGAATTGAAATTTGAACTGTTTGTAGGGATCACAACTTCCTCGATTTTCTCGATAATTGATCAAGTACTTATTTAACTAAACTGTCTCTATGACTTGTCTAGCTGTCATTCATTTCATCTTGTTAGGTTTAGTGTTTGGTCCAGGATTTTAAATTTGATTAGCGTAGGATATTGACTGCGGAGCAAATGTCGCTAAATCATAATGTCATACAACTTCGTACAAATGGTCGGTATTATTTTATCAGTCGTAGAGGCATGCTTCTATAATATAGACACAACGTAATATAGCTACGGTAGTTATGTGCATACGGTACCGTGTGCATCAGACAGGGTTAGGGTTACGGTTGTGGTTATAATTATTTAAAACAACATGCACCTACAATAGATTTAAAAGTGCCTACCCATACAAATACAAATGTATGGATCTTAACTTTCTGTTTCTAGATTTAACTTGCTTTCGTCCTTTTCCTGTCAAATTGTTATAAGGTTATATGAACTTTAGGGCTATCCAGCTATGTATTTTGATATACTGATAAACATGATGACGACCCTCTTGGGATTTTGTAAAAGCAGAAAGTGGCTTTGAGCAGCGGTGAGGAAGAAATCAGAAGTAGTGTCAGAGAAGAGGGGGGATAACCTGTACATGACAGATACTGACGGAGGGATTTATGCAAAAATACCACTTAGACGTGATAGCAATTTCAGCTATCAAATTAATTTAAAGGCTCTATGAGCAAACCGTTTATCACCTCGGCTACCCGTCAGAGGGCGATAAGTGCTATGCCTATGTATTATCAATGACAGTAACGGTCTTCTAGCTGGAAGCCGAAGAAGAATATCAGGAGATATAAACGTTACGGGATAAAGCAAAAGTCATGAGCTAGGATAATGGTAATGATGATTATAGCCCTATAAATAAGAGTCGGAGGGGTCATCGAATATAGGGTACGGAAAGGTTAACTGAACAGATCAAAAGGTACATTCAAAGGTTTTTACCAAAAAAAAAATTTTAAATAGTAAAGAATCCAGGAAGTAAAGTTTGTATTGGAAGAGCAATGTAGAGGAGAGGGAGGGGCGAGAGGGGTGGTGGGTTTGAGGGGGTAATAATATGATAATATAGTAATAATAAAACGATTTGTTTACCCATGTTAGCCTCATCAGTACTAACCCGTTTCTCCCTTTGCCTTTCCATCATATCATCCCGACTTGAGCCGAGCTTCCCTGAGAAGGCGCTCAATCCTTCACGGAATGTCGTTCTCCCGGGTACCCTTTGACTTAACCAGGGTGGAGAGTGGCAAATATCAATTAATACCAAATATGTTGACTGAAAAAAAAAATCGGCGATTCTATGTTGCAAAATACAATAACGCGCGAAAACGTGTCCAGCGACGTATCCACTTGACCATGACACCACTACTGTGGGATTGAGGAGGCGGTGAGAAGGTGTACATTCTCGCATTTTCTCCTCTGATTTACATAATAACACAGCGCGAGCTAGAAGTTACAATAGGGACGTTTAGATTTGCACGACGGAGAACGTGGACTTCCCTTTTAAAGCAATGTGACGTCATTTAAAGGCACTGGCAGTGACGTCACATTGCCTTAAAAGGGCAGTCCACGTTCTCCGTCGTGCAAATCTAAAAGTCACTATTGCCTACTGTGTAGAGTCCATTCTTAAAGCAATGTGAAAAATCTGAAATGTAATAACAAAAGAAAGTAGCTCCGAATGGAAATAGTAGGAGAGGGGAAAGGAAATTAGAAAGTATAATGAGCTGGCTTTGCATACAACCCGCTCCTCTTCCTCTCAACGCTCTCCGAATGAAATAGCTCTGATATTCATGAAACATTATCTGATAAATCTTACAGCTTGGGGCATTGTTGAAGTACCTATTTCAACTCCTTCAGATAAGCATCAGCCTCAAGTGTAGATAAAATCATGTGCTTCGATAATATACATGTGCGTTTCAGAACAAAAAGAAGAGCGTAGATATAATTGTTCAGAGGCATTAATATGCATTCAATGCTACAGCTAGTGGAAAACCGTTAACAAGCCCTATGATGTACGATTATGTTAAAAAAATAGTCATAGAAAAAAAAATAATCATGACCATGTCATTTTCATGAATGGTAACCTTTTTCGACAATATTGGAACGGAGTCAATGACCCTACAAAAACTATGTTAGGATGACGTAATATGTCATTGTAAGGTCTATCATTTAAAAAAAGTGATGGGCAAGACATTGCGTTCATTGCGTTACTTGCTTTAATTTTCCAAAGTCTATGTGACCGTGTTTCCATGTAAGTTTGGAGAGGACTACAATAATTTCTTGACTCCTCATCCGGTTGCACAGTAAAATTGAATCCACCCATTCTGTACAGTTTGTAAAGTTGAAATACACTTCAGTTATTCATTACTTGTTGTGGAATAACAAATCAAATTTTCATGGCACGTAAATTCTCACGTAGACGATCCTCAAACAGTGGCGGAGGTAAGAGGACACTTTTTTTGGGGGCACGGTATTTCTTAATTTGACATTTTGCTCCGTTGGGGGAGGGGTGGGTCGCCTTTTTAGGTCAGCCATTTTTGGCTGGGGCACGTGCCCCCTGTGCCCCCTGGATCCATTCCTGAATGCATGACGACGTTAATGGAGACCTCGACGAATTCTAAATATCGTACTCTTTTTCTCAAAGCTTATTTTTGTTTCAAATTATTTAATAGTCATGACGAACCAGTTGTTATTTCTTCCAAAATAAATAAAGACAAAAACATGAATCTAGGAAAGCAATATGATAACAAAGGCATTATTGACCCCCCCCCCCTCCCCCTCTGCACTTGAAAAACTGGATCACCATCTACCTTTACTATTGCATGACGAGAAGAAGGAGCATTGCAAGGTCTTCTTGCCAGCCANGAATTATGGGCTGATTTTAACATATTTTTTTGGCCGGGGGGGGGGGCACGTGCCCCCTGTGCCCCAGGATCCGTCACTGTCAAAAGCTCAATAAGCGATCGTATAATATTATTATTATTTCTAAAACAGACAGATCCGTGACAACCCACCCTTTTGATTGCGGTCAACCAGACCGAACCATCTTGTACATTAATAATGACTGCGCGTAAATAACCAGAGGATCAGGATATCAGTCTAGTGACAGATGATGCCGTTGTTCCTCAGACACACATATGAGACCGACATCTTTTCTGATGAATGTTGGCGAAAATCAAGTTTCGCCTTTGCAACATTTGAGCGGATGTTTGCGACAGTGTTTGCGAAAGGAAGTTGGCGACTATTAGCGACTGTAAACAAATGTTAGCGACAGTTTTCACATGAAATACTGTTTGCGAACTTTCTTGCAACCTTTAATGAACAAAATTCGCTTAAAGAATGCGTTTTTGAATGAGTTTCTGGAAAGGATATTTCGAAATATTGTAATTTCTTCGAAGACATTATCGACTGTATTTATCAAATGAAAAGTAAAGCCATATTCCAAAAAAGTGGAAATTATAAACTCATGGTGATACAAATACTGAAGAGACAAAGAAAACAGTGTATTCTGAGTATTTGTGCACGGAAAAGGACAATAAAGGGCAGAGAAATACATGGTAAGAGACATAAAGAAAAGACGCAAAGACACAGTGTGAGCGAGAGAGAGAGAGAGAGAGTGTCTGATGGAATTTAAGAAGGGAATAATAAAACATTGGGATAGGTTGTCAATTTCAAAGATTTGATGTGGATATCTTCCCGCCATTTCCAAACAAATTAAATCTTTCCCGACCTTCATTTCCCGTTATCCCTACAAGCAAAGACAATTCATTATCACCTCCTGCAAAGCTATCAAACAGCGTTATTGGACACCCCAATTAAAATGTCAGGACCCGTCAAATAAAACAATCTGGATAGAGTTACCCAGTCCGAGTTAGATGCCGCATCTCAGATTAGTTTCAGGTGTTTGCGGGGTAATGTGGCGACGAATCTTTCTAAACCTGGCAAGGCAAGACGAATTCCACCATCACGGTTTAACTGCACCGATTCGAACGACTAGGTTAGTAAATAAATATACGGTACATTGTCGCCCATAAAGTTGGATTACATTTTCGTTTACCTCTTTTCGTGAAGTGATTATGAGAGTATGATTTATTTTTGATAGATTTAACTTATATCATATCAGAACATATTTGATTAATCTAAAATTGTCTAAAGACACATGGAGATTGATCAGTAACGTCCTACATGTACAGAATCTGTCTATCAAGAATAAACCACGTTGTTGTTTCATGAAAACAGGTCAGATATACTTCTCTTAAAGATACTATGTCCCTTTTGCAGCTAACATCAAATTCTGTAGAACTTTGCAGGAATTATATAAATATGTCATGTATTTCCTATCTGTGAAATTTAAACGTTAGTAGTGTCCTAATATCAGGGGTGATAGTGAGTGAAAATGGGACATAGAACCTTTAAGAGAGGAATAGATCCACAATTCCGCGGGAAACGTTAATGCGCCCAACCTTCTTTGCGACGCCGCACAAAGACAGCAATTCTGCAATTCAGCTGCCTCCCTCTTTCCCTGCAAAGTTACAAAGTCTTGTAATGTAGCGTCATTTTTGACACGACATTTTGTAAACCCCCGCTTATATGAGGTGATGCTTTTCCTCAGTGATGATTTTCTTTATTCTGTTTTCCACAATTACGTTAAGACTGGTGCCTAGACATTTAGTTTAGATTTTCCACGTAATTATTATCGACCAGCTCTGGCATTCTTTTAGTGCAATATCGGTGATGGTTGAATATAAATACAGTCACACAGTCGCAAATATTTTATGTTCGCATTCGTAGGATCAACTCGCAGCCACACAACATCAAGTCATTTACAATGCAACCAAGCCCTAATTTAGTTTTTTCTAATCGCAGCATGGATGCTGGTTACTTAATCTTTTGTAATAAATGTGATTATGACTGTTTCAATCTTTGAACGAAAGCCTAAACCTACAACTTCATTCAGCTATTAGGCAGGACCGTCAAACAGTCTCGAGTATTGTTATCAAGTCTGAGATGCGTTTAATACCTTGAGTACAATTCAATGAATCAACATTCCAAGTATGAATATTGGTATATCTGTGTCACGACAGCGGGAAGATGTTGGGCATGTAACTATGTTACGCCCTAAATATCTGTCAGCAATACAGATTTTTGTTTTATTCTGTAGCCTTGCCGAAATCCCGTGAAAGGAAATGCCTTCCTTCTTGGGTTTAAGACTACTACACCTGGGTCAAGAGTGGTGTACTCTCTAACAATTAGATGAGTAAATTTGCGAGAAAAACAAATGAAAACTCAGAATCCACATGTACAGGTTATACAAGTGCCTCTGTTCCATGTGTCTAGGACAACTGGTCATACATAATATACATGTAGAATTGTGAAAAGGTTTATCCTGGAAGATCGAAATAATTAGACCAACCTTCTAGGGAAAGCGATCGAGTGAAGAAAGAAAAAAGCGAGGGTGAAATTAGATACACATATTAAGAAAGATGGTAAGAGTCCGAGGCAGAAATACGAATGATAAGGAAGAGAGTAAGATAAAAAAAAAATAGAGTAAGAGAGAAAGAGGGAAAAAAGAAAGAAATAAAGAGAAAGAGAAAAGGGGTTGAGAGGGAGATAGACAAAGAGAGAGTACTAGTAGAGAGAGCGGAAATGTATATATATATATAGAGAGAGAGAGAGAGATGTAAGAGAAGAGAGGAGAGTGCTTGAAGTTTAATCAAGCTTGGAGATCCCAAAGCTCTAAATTAGGATCACCTGGAGACGTCACACTGCATACCTATACACGTCACATATAATGCTCCTTGGGTTATTTTCTTCTCAATTTTGGCTAAGACATTAATTTTGAACCGACTTGATACCCGAAGTGCATTCCATGACAAGTGACCCATAAAGACACTGCAATATTGAATGGATTTTCCAGGTTTTTTGTGAAACACGATTGCCAAAACTTACAAAAAATTAAATCAAAAGCATTTTCGATACCCTATTTGTACAGTCAAACCTGCTTTGGCAACCACCTGCATAGAAAGACAGCCTGTCTATAACGACCATATTTTGGTATCCCTTGAAAAATCCGCTTGTCATTGAAATTTTTCCCAAAGGAACCTGTACATAAAGACCACCTGCCATCAAGATCTTGCGCGGTCTTTTTACACAGATTTAAGTGTATATCCACTGCAAATCATGTTCAGTTTAAGTAATGCGTCATTGAAATGTTTGTATAATAAATTATTTCCACTAGTGATGGACTGAAATTGCTTAAAATTGATTTGTCGAAAGTCTTTGTGATCGTGCCGCCATACCAGTGTTGATGCCCCAATATAAGGGGAGGTTTTTGTTCACTTGGAAAACGCCAGCTTAATTGTGTTTCTTTGTCTCGAACCATGCCATACACACACAAAACTGGATCTTTAATTCAAGTCAGAAAAAACGTGGTTATACGCAGTGACAACAAATTGAGTTTGAGGTTCGAGTATTGCAATTCGGCCCGAACTCTGACTAACTCGATGCAGGAATTAGCACCATATTTATCCTAGCAAACACAGATCATTTTCAAGGCGTTCACAACACGTCCTATGGACATAGCTCAGTGTATGTAGAACGTTTATTTTACGTCCCAAAATATTTGTGTCTCTTTTTTTAGTGTGAGCTCCATTTAACGCGTTGCATTAAACAAACACATTTTCTTTACTTTCGATGCAATATTCGTGAGATATTGACGCTGCTGTGGGGCCTTTTTATGGTTATGGCATGTAAACAGTTGAAATTCATCGCTTCGGAATGACAACGCACTCTCTTTGAAGTCGTCCTTTCGGTCTATTAGTACTTACATATTATAAATAATATGAATCTAAGTACCATAAATTCTGAGCTAATTGTGTATCAATTCTGCCCCCAAAAGCACAAATCCAATTATCTTGAGTGTGTTTGTTGTATGGTTCACTTCCCTTAATACAGTAAATGTCCTAATTCGCAAGATAAAACACTTTTCCACTTCCGACATGATATTAAAGAGCGATCCAACCTTTGTAATAAGTTCATTTGTATTAGAGAAAGAAGAAATAATAAGAAAAACAGAACGGCGAGAGTTTGAAATAAATCGGACAACTATAAAGATCACTTAATCCATGCGAAACTTAAATTGGCAATTTAGTTAGTGTATTGTGATGTGGACATGGACAACTGTTCCGTTTGCGTTCTACAAAATTATCATTAATTCACGTTTTTTCTCTTTAATAAGTGCCTTCTACCTTGGGGCACTGGTCAAAAAATACTATCTAAAGCATATTATTCTTCCTCTAAATAAAAATAAAAAGACTCCCTGAGTCATTATTTAGAAAAGCAAAATTACATATTGAAAAGTGTGTGTGTTGGAACAAATGGTAAACTTTTCGGTACTTCATCTTAGAAAATACCAACAGGCCATTTGAAGCTCCCATGTGAAAAGAGATTACAACTTTCAAAATTTCAATTTTGTTTAAACTTTCACCAGACTGATTCTTAGACTTTTCTGCTTTCTTTTAAGTAGTGTGCTATCAAGGTCGCATTTCCTTTAACCTCTCCTGAAACCTGGCTAATGAAAGGGGCGGTATTCTCGTTGATGAAAGTAGCTCAGTTGGAGCAAATCGACCTCCTCCCATTAAGTCTGTCCATTTAATACAGCAACCCCAACAAGACCACCATCCAGAACCGTTTCAAGTCATGCTCCATAAAGATCGTCCATAATTAAACCCAGCTGAGGTAGATTTCTCGAGATGGAATAAAAACCACTTCAATATGCACCATATCAAAACCGTATACATATCTATTGATTTGCTGTCTATGTCTTCAATTTTGGGAGCGGAGACAGCTAATTCAACTCCCTGTATTGGGACATATTCACATGCAGTCTTTATGATGTAAATCTTAAGCTAGGAATATCCGGTCATAAAAAGCGGATATAATAACGAAGATCGAAAGTTATCCTCGTTATGTAATATATTGCGAAAAACAGTACGTTTACAATCCAGTCTTTTATGAAATACCCCTGTTTCTTTTTGTCTACACTTTTTATTGAGGTATATTCGATTTTAGGTACATTCGATTTGATTAGGTACTCCCCCCCCCCCCCACGTCCGTGGCTACACCACTGACAAACGGCCCTTGTAACGTACGTATACGGACGAGACACAGAGAGGGGGAGGGTGAGAGAGAGAGAGTGTGCGTGTGCACGTGTTACTGCATTAACGCAGCACAGAGGTGCATCATCGAGACAGTCACTAAACTCACTGGTGTGAGCACACCGCGAACTCTAGCACATGTCATTGCAAACACCCATCGATGTTAAACAAGGTGACACGGATCTTGCTGATCTTGTTTTGTCATTATTACCTCAGTCACACTGCTAAACCTACTCTGAAACCCATCGCTAGTTGACGGACCCTTCACCGTAAGGCGTCATGTAGTTCAATAGTCCGCCTATCGTCAGTCTGGCGTCGGTCTTGTCGGTGTGTCTGGGATATAAATATTAAGAGCTAGTTGAAAATGAACTCCGCTCATATTTCACATTGGAACGACATGTTACTTATTTTTTATGAACTCTGCATTACAGACATTGTCAGCGGAACCTCCGGATTGTCCCTAAATGTTTTGATACGTCAGGATTCATTCTTCCTCCCTTATCAGCGGTAGATATGAAGTAATTGCACTCCTTTCAAATCAAATTCCTAAAGCAAGTTTATCTTATGATACAAGGGGGAAATATGCACATAATTACAGAACATACAAAACCTTTTTCTTCAAAAGATACTGAACCGAAATTTAGAATCAAATACAACCGCGATAAATCTCTAAAGTCATTCCATATTTTCTGGGTCTTACCTCTCTCTCTCCCTCTCTACATTTCTTTCTCTCAGAGATTCTTTTATGATGTATCGATATCACACCCACTCCAATAATGGTGTATGCTTCGTCTCATGTTTGTCTTTACTTTCTCAATTATTATTCCCTGTTGCAGCTCTCACTCAAATACTTTTTTCCCTGTTTCACACTCATCTTTCTCTTTTTCTCCAAGTCGATTTACATCTCTCAGTCACCAAACTTCATTGCCACCCTTTACCCATTTTCTCTCTCTTTCTCTATAATATATCTTTCTTTCAAGACACATCACATACATCAATCTATTTTTTCTTTCCAGCACCACAAAAAAATCACTCTGATCACGTTATTCTTGTACTCCATCATTCTTTCTCCCTCAAATATTTCTCTCCCGATATGTACCCTTCCCCCAAACTGGACTCGTTCTCCCAGTCTCCCCTCTTTGTTCGTGTGCTCTCTCTTTGTTATTCGTTCTATCATTCAGTCACTTCCGGCTCTGTTCTTCATCTTCTATTTCTCCATCCATCTCAACCCGTGTATCCTATGACTATCAGTGCATCTGCCCCTCCCCCGGGCCCCTCCTTCTCTCCCATATTTCACTCTCTCTTTCTCTCCCCTCTCTCTTATCGATTCTCCACCTCTAATTCTCATTCTCACGCCCCAGTCATTCTTCCCGCCACACCTAGACTATTAAGTTACGGATAATGAGCGTGCTTTGAGGATGCCGCCATACAATATTAAGTAAAACTGGAAATAATTCATCCATGTTGCGTCTACACATTTTACTCACACCCAAAGCCACCCAAAGCACTCTTTCAGTGATGGTAGAAATATAAATCTAATTAGTTATTAGCGATACGCTTCATTTGATCCATTATTTCTAATAAATTCGTGATGTTGAGGTAGATAAGATACTAGAAAAAGAAGCTCGTCGCCCATTCTTACTCTTAAATGTAATTAACCTTAACATTTGGTATGCCTGTCATTTCCAATTAGAATTTAACAATAATGTGCTGTTAAACTACGTTTATTCCTAGACAAGCAAACCACACTGGTTCATAACTTAATGGGTGATCTAGATAAGTGCTTTAACATATTACAGTACTATTTGACTCTAATGGGAGGGTTCTATGTGGAGGTAAAGGACGATAAAGAGTTTGATATATTTTGTTTCTATTTTATCATTTAGTTTGGATTTACTATTGTTATTTTGTATTTGTTTGATCCATATTTTGTTTTACTTGTTAACAATGCCTTTAATGTTTTGATTTGACTCGTTACTATTTATATGTTAATGTGTTGTAGTCTTTTGTTATCATTTTTGTTTGTATTATATATTTTGTTATATAATTTCAGTCCAATGACTCTCAAAACAGCTGGATCAAGTTAGCGTGATTTAAACAAAAATGCAATGAAAAGAAATTCAACAGCGTATTATGAACCCTTATACGTTCTCTTCCGTCTTCCCCTCTCTCTCTCTCTTGGTCGCTTTTATTGAATTGATCTCCATCATAACATGATCTTTATTTGTCATTGTCTGATTGTATATTATGTAATCACAATTCCCATACATTATTATAATATCCTTGGGACTTTCCTTGCATTAACTCATACACAAAATTATTCCCTTCTTTGTCATTTTGTTTAATGACATGTTATCACACTTCCCCTAGGTTGTTTATCTGTTTCCCTCTCTCTCTCCCTGAATATACCTTTCGAATCCCCTTCAACAATATAAAAATGAAAATCGAATATAGCATGGTTAAGTCGACGGATTGCAATATGCATGCGTTCATTTCTACCGCATTAGAGAATGATTATGAAGGGATAGAAAATATACCTCTGCAAGTGCATTATCGCCCACGTACCTGTGAGATTTCAATTTTCTATCTCGAGGTATTATGTTTCCACTTTCCGTTACAAAATAATTTGCTTTTAAGGGATATTCAACGGCAAAGCAATCAATTTATCATGCTATTTCAAAGTTTTAATCAAGTTTGCCCTGACACACTAACAGTGGACGTGTCCCTGTTGGTAGATTACATCTCGGTTACAGGTATACTGTTCGAACGTGTTGAGATTGCTTATTTTTGAAAAACACAAAAAATTCTTGAGATTTTAAAAGAGTCTGGCTGCTGGTTCTCGCATGATATGTAAAACATTCATTGATCAGGATTTCTTTGTAAAATTTGTGTTGTGTTTTATATGTTTTTTTGTTACACGATTTGCTTTGTTCTGTTTGTTTGCTTTTTGAGAGGGTGGTCCCCACTGCAGTCTTTCTGCATAGGCTACAAGACTCTGCCTTACCACAAAACAACAAATTTGTACAAAACGTGCATGATGCATATGTTAAATTGACATATCTTCCTTGATATCAAGAATAAGGAATCTTAAAAACGACAGCCTTCAGACTCCTGTTATTTTGTCTCGATGTGATAGAAGGTTATTTTCCACGTTTCTAGAGCCATCAAGAGTAGTATGACGTCAGCGTCTGGGCATTGTTTCATGGAACCGTCGGAAGTATAAGTTCGTCGACATATCAGTCAAGAGGATGTCGCCGAACATTTATTTGCGGTGGTTCTGTGACATCCTGCCCGACAAAGAAAGCAGTCAAATCTCCTCTAAAACTATTTTTTTTTTAATTACAACAAAACCACAACATGATGGAGTAATTAGCAAACAGCTCATTCATCGACCTAAAACAACATTTCCCACACAAAAATAATGTAGGAATTAAAAACATATAATTATAGAGTTTCCGATTCATGGCACTACTTGTGTAATAAAATGAGAGTAGCTGCAGTTAGGTTTCGCGGTAATAGATATGTCTACCAAAAACGCCCATAGCTATTAAAAAGAACATGGTCATAGGCCTGGTCATTTTTTTTGACAGCACGACAATAGCCGCAAGCTTAGATATTTTTTTTTCTTCTTGAGAATGTAGTTTCTGTCAGAAAATTACGTTAAAGTCATGTGGGTTGTAGTCAATGGTATATGTCACGATTTTATTTGAGTGCCGCTTATTGTAAATGAACTCTGACACACACAATAAACTTGCTACATTAACAAAGGTTTAGTAAATGGACTTAATTGAAATTGGTATTTTAACATCAATAAAAATTGGTACAAAAGTAAACTCATAGTTATTGTTCTTCTGCTTTGAAACATTGCATACCGAACATTTCAGTACATAGTGGTTATCAAAATGCGTACTTGCCCTGTCATAATCATTATGGACCCGATATGTGTCGGGAATCTATTGACCTCATTCTGGCATGCATTATTCATTGATACATTTCACAAAAGAGATCTCATATATACTATAACACCTCTGTCAAAGAATTTTGAAGTGGCAAGATATTAAAAACCTAATGGCTCGTTCAGTAGCTTAGATAGGAAGTGGTAAACCGCGGCGGTTTTCACAACGTGTGAAATGAACGTCAACTGCGTGAAACAAAGGTCGTACTAGTGTATTAAGCTATGTCATCAAACCGCGATAGTTAACCGCGTTATGACAGAACGAGGAAAAATTGACCTAAAAATGCGATAATGATCACGGATGAGAGTTTGGCAGAACAATTAGCCTCTTTTCATTGCGGTCTAATTCTCTCTGGAACCTCACATAACACGCTTTGTCATGCTTAGTTATGGATTAGTACTGATCATGTTGATTGTATTGTCATTTAGTCTACACCACATTCCTCCAAGAGACTTGGAAAATAAGCCGAGCCAGGATGTGACGTAGCCATAAACGAAACAAAAATAAACGAAAATGAAAATAAAACAACGTAAAACAAAAATATTTTCGGAGCGTTATAGTCCTTTCTTACACGACATGGTTTTTTTTCTGTCTTTACAGAGTGGTTCAAAAAAAAGTTTACACCTAGAAAATTGTTAATTATTTGAAATATCATCGATGAACATTAAATTGTTATATGTCTTATGAAAGAGTGTTTTTATCCCAAATCGTTTGGTACCATTTTTGTGTGGTATGTGTTCACGCCTGGATGAACAGGAAACATTGTTTGCGAGAGTGCAAAAACCGACTTGCGCCAAAGTTGCCTATGTAATGTTCGAATAAAACAATTGGGATTTGGGTATTAATTACGTCTTTGCAGATCCAATTAACATCCCTAGCAAAATTAATCATGCCATTCATATCAAATATCGAATATCAAATATCAACGACCATTTGTACGCGTGTGTGTGGGTGTGTGTGCTTTGCCTTTTGCAAAAAAAAAAACATATGCAATGCATTTCATTTGATACATTCAATTCATTCTCTCACTCCGCTAATCCCGCAACATAATACATACTGTAGGCATCACTTTGGCGCAAGTCAATTTTTGCACTCTCGCAAACAATGCCACCTGTTTATCCAAGCGTGAACACATTTCACACAAAATGATACCAAACGATTTGGGATTAAACACTCTTTCATAAGATGTATACAAATTTACTGTTCATAGATGATTTTACAAATAATAAGCAACTTTCTAGGTGTAAACTTTTTTTGTCTCACAGTACGGTACAACCCTATATCTCTGAAGAAATAGAGCCGGTGCAATTGTCTAATCATCAGGAACGGTTGTTTGATTTAGCTCAACCTATATTCAGAGCTAGGGATGATCATCTCATTTTCATCTAAGATATTTATAGACTTGAATCTCTTCACCTTCAAAGGTGTGTCACTCTAAGATTTCATAAAACACAATTACGGTACCATGCATATGACATCTCCCGGCGACAGTAATGGAAATGAAAATTCGTGGTATTAGTATGATTATCCATCGGATGAAAGATGAATAGGGTTTGCCATTTTTCAAATCCTCTCCACCTCCTCTCTTTATTCAGCTCGAGATAATTATTCATAAGTTTTATGTATACATGGTAGCAAATACTTTCAAAAGTATACCAAAGGCAATTTCAAAAGCAAAAGTATTGCAGTTTTCACATCATTGTGGGATACACTTTGAATCATTACAATGACATATTGCATAATCTCAACATAATTCTATAGGCAATAAAACAGGGTATTTGAATTATCCTTTAATTTTTCAAAGTCTTTGCGATCACGTTTTATTCATGTTATATGCATATCATAAATGATATTTACATTTAATATGCAATGATTTGTGAATGACAGAAAATATCTGGTTTCTTCTTTTTTTCAGTTGATTTCCTTCATTCGTCAGCTCTACTTCGCTTAGGAAACCTGTATGACTTTTTTTTTTTATCATTTATCATCACATTTCATGGGTTGATAAACAATAGTGAATTTCTGAACTTCATCAGAGCCCCATTATTACTAATGTCATTGATTTCGATAAAGTTCCAGATTGGTTTAAAGTGTATTCAAATTACATCTAAAAAGACATTTCGATCACGGTAACCCCCCCCNCCCCCTCCCCCGCACACACATACACACACGTACACCTTCTTGCTCCCCTCTATCTCTCACGCACACTCTCTCTCTCTTCCTTTGATATATACATGAGTGAGAACCTGACGCCATGTCCCTATGTGATGCGTTATTTCTGGTCCTGTGGAAATCGTGTAGCAATACATGCACACTGTCCTCTAGGGAAAGTCACATTGCACTTTTGTTCACCTTATCTCGACATCACAATTTCCTCTTCAAGAAGTACGTAGTACAATGTCTTTTAAGAATAACAAGTATCAAGTGTCGCAGATTTTGGACATGCCCGTATGTAGTCTTGCAAAAGGAAGAAAAAAAAATCAAAATGAATTCCCCGTAAGAACTTTGATCCATGTCTGCTTATATTTTTGTCCTTGTATCGTGCTTTTTTCTTCTCTTTGTTTTTTGCTTTTGTATTGTATAATGTTAGTTATCAATGTCGTTTTAGTGTTATTCAGGGGAAAACATTGTATTCACGACAGCCTAAGACATTATCTGAACAACCATTTTCCTGTTTATCGTGTCAATATCAAACATTTCTGAAATTTCTTCCCTGTACCTTTTTTAAAGTATCTCCTAATTTGCAGACATCTTTCTCTTTCTTACTCTCAGTCTACCTCTCATCAATCATAAGCCCCTCTTCAATGTACTGGCAACTAAATATCCATTGTTATTTATCCCTTTGTTTCTCCAATCTTTCTACTTCACACTATATACCATTTTTTCAACCAATATTCGCTCTAAGGTAATATGTTAAATCCCGTACATTGCAATGTATTTCTTTTCCCCATCCAAATTTGAAAAACCCTCTTGCTTCTTCATTTTTCTTTAGTTTATTTAGTTATGTCGTTAAATCTCCTTTACATCTTATATGACTATGTATACTCGCCTCGTATGGAATGTATTATTCGATTATGACATGAAAGATTTTTTTTTTTTTAATACACATATCGTTCTTCCTCATTCTCCAGAAAAATGATTAACAATTTGATCAACATATGCACACAATATTTTGCGAGATAGAAGGCCTGCCATGTTCGATTCAAAATCAAATTAGATACAAACTACTCTCTTTCCTTCTTGAAGAGTTCTATAAACAGTTGATAAATATCGATTCGTATGCGGCTTCTTACTTATCTAAATGACTGATTCGAAATATATAAATATATATATAGATATGCAGATAACGTTTGGCTCAACTTAAGAGCTTACATGTTGGAGACAACTTCTAATAAAATGCAAAGTAGTCTCTTCTTTCTCATTTTTTTTTACGACTGAGATACACAGTTGATAAACTTGTCCTCACAAAGAGTAAATTTCTCTCATTTCCGTGGATTGCTTGCTGCACGGATTGCTGATATTCCCACCTGGAATGAAAAGCTGGTTGATAAGGTCCAACTGACACACTAGCCCTTCTCTCTCTACCAGCCACGGGGAACAGGGGAATGGAATTACAGTTCCAGAGGCCTTCTTTAAAGTTCTTATTAACTTAACGATCCGGGTCACCCCGCGACACTTGGGGTACAGGGTGTGACTTCCACATGAAGTTGTCAACATGTCAGTGATCACATTCATTTGAGATTTCAAGGTATTTCGCTGTGACTTCACTTTTCAATGTTTTGTCGTTGCACGAACTTTTCCTATCACTATGATCAAAGAGTTGAATTTTCAGAGAGCTTTGAATATATTCTACTGCCTTTGGGACAAAGTATAGATCCTTTAGAATTGCTATTGCTTTAGCTTCCAATGTATTCTAAAATAATGCATATGAAATCGCTTACTGATTCCATGAATCAACCTCATGTGTCGAGGGATATTCTAGGTCAGGTCATTTATTTTTATCACTGGTAATACAGATATTAAATGATACCAAGACATTTAACAGCTTTACAGCCATTCAGTACCTGACGGATTAACTCTTGAAGTTGACATACGATGATTTCCCTCTGCCGAGTTTTACCACAGGCTTCGAGATTGGTAAAACGTACAGCGTAGATCTTCTCTACAAACAGTACAAAACGGTTCCATTGTATCAAATTAAGACCAGAATGGGTCATCACGCAAAGCTTTCACAATGCATCCATCTGTTAATTGATGTCCATTATGTGTGCCAATTGACCCACATGGCACACCAGCGCTTGTGGTAATCGGTAAGCAAGGTTAAGGGGTCGAGGAAGATATACCACAGGTTAACACAAACAAATCTAATGATTATGACTGATTTTACTGATGATATTATAAAATGCTAAAGAAACGAGCGAACGATACTGAATCAAATTATTATAGGATTCAGGTTGGTTGAGCAAGCACCGAAAACTACTGTTATATCTTTTGATGGCATTCAAAAAATGAAGAATAATATTTATCAACATCAAATCCATAAGAATACAAATATTAACTACACAATGGAAGTAGAGAGGTATTTCCACTCGCACATTCAAACTAAAGATGTAGGGATTACATTTTTTAAAACTACCCCTTCCCAGCCTGGCAATACATTATACAACAAACATAGACCTATACCTAATGGATTAATTAAAAAACGGAGTTTACCCATTATTTTCCTCATTGTAATCTACAGATAGCAGCCACATGAAGGAATACTAGGGTTAGATCTCTATAGCCAGAAGGAAAAATGAGAAAGTGTCATACGAACTGTTTCTCTCTTAAATCTTGGGCAAACAGGGTTTTAAACGGGCCTATATATATGCTAGTCTTTAGAATATACTGCGAAGCCATAATCTATCTAGTCTAATTGGTACTTCACGTATAATTGATCTAGTTGGCATTGGAAAGTAAATGACCTGTATAATATTATTTAAATGGCTGTTTGTCCAGAGCAGACTGAAATTACCATTTAATTTGAAAAATACGAAAAGCGGTAATAATGGATTTTCATGTACGATATAACTACTTTGGTCTTTATTTTTTTGTATGACGCAAAGGAACACGTGGAGATATGTAACGATTGATTATGTCCCTCAGGCTTCTATTATCTGCTACTCTCATGAAACATGACTACGGACGTGTTAGATAAATCGATCATTTAGAGTATACAATCTGACATGCTTGAATCAGAATACAAAAAAAAGGAAAATGCAGTAATATATCTGTAGCCTTTTCTATTGAAGTAAAACAAAATCCCTTTTTCATTTGTGAAACGGATACTCACTTTCAAAGTGAAACGCTTTAATGTCAATGCAATTTATCGGTGCTGTTACATCCGAATCTAGAACGACATTCATCCTTTCCATCAATCAAGATGAAAAATAAATCCAGATGACATCTCAGAAGTATAGATTTTAATATGAGTTGCTTACAAAATCCATACAATAGTCATCCCTTCAAACAATTCAAGAATTGAAATAAAATAGAAGAACCCGAACGTATTGCTTGTAAAGTCAATACCAGTTACTCAGGTACAATTACAAGACTGATTTTTGTGGTAAAAATTTCCATAAGATTATAGTCAGGTGAATTCTGTTTCGATAGAATGGAGTGCGTATAAATTGAATACATTTCATTGTTAATGCTAAATATATTACTCATTGCGGATGTAGTATCAAAAATAATATCGCTAGTGATATTCGTTTGTCTCGCAATGTGTTCAATGAGGAATCTAAAAGAAACATGACGTTTCGTGCGCTACTGCAACATTACTGCAACACTTCGTTGTGTTTCTTTTAGATTCCTCATTGACCACATTGCGAGTCAAACGAATATCACTAGCGATATTATTTTCGATACATTTCATTGTTGTTCATATAAAAATATATTTCAAAAAATGGCCATCTCTTCAATCAATCAAGTCGAAATTCCACAAGTATTGCTTGTAACGTTCAAAATATAAGGTATTCGGGTCGACGCAAATGCATAGGATAAAAAGTTTCTTTTTAAAGAAAAACAATGCACATTGCACAATCAAGCACAGTTTGCTCCATCATAACAAGAGATCTGCTTCCTGTATGCAAATGGCCTGTGCTTTAATCCTATTTTAGATGAAGCTGAGATGCATAAATTCAATTTCAATATGAAGAGATCGCTTATCAATATCTATTGCCGGAGACACTGGAAAAAACAAGAGATATTAAAAAAAAACAAAAAAAACATACATACATCATGGAGGGGGAAACAAGGCCAACCCATCATTCCAGATCCCGAGGAACGATTGTTCTTTTATTTGCATGTTCCACATCGCAACGAACATTGAGCTGCCACAGACACTCTCATTTCCTAAGTTTCATGATCGAGTAACCATTACATGTCATGGTTATATGATGTTGTGGAAATAACACTTACATGTAAATTCTCCTGATTGCTCTCTAAAGCCCTAGAAAGCATATTCGAAAATGATTGTTTACAGACCTTCATCTTGGTAGGCTACAATGAAAGTTGTAATTGTTCATTTTTTGTTTAAAGAGGTGTCGTAGTCGAGTGGTTTAATTGAAATTTGTAGTCCTTTTGTGAAATTGATCAGTTTAAAATGTCTCAAACTAATCTAGACACAAATGATAACGTTCAAACCTAAATAACTCTTGAAAAGGTTTATGTATATAGGTCTATACACATAAAATGAGCTTTCATTGATATATATACATATATATATAAAGGTATTACAGTTTGAAGAAATGCATTTTATGCCAACTTTGTAATTGAAAATCAAATTACAAATATTGACATTCTATTACATTAGTAAATAACGTTTCAAGCTTGGCATTAAATGCATTTTTTCAAAGTGTGATCTATATACTGTTGAACATTACCAATACGTTTATGAATCAACATGTATATATATATCTATATATTTATATATTCGAGTTGTAGAGGTAAATTCATCATCACATTATTATATATAATGGAATCTCATTCTTTCATTCTATTTGTATATCTTTTCCTTTATAGAGACATTCAGAAAGTGTCTTCGAAAGGAGAGAAAAAAGAAATCTACAGGCAGCCCATCAGCTTTCTAAATGTCAGCAGAGATGCCTTTATAAAACGGATAGAGCATAAACAACCTCTGAGCATTCCCACTTCCAAACACATTCATTCCCCGGACACGAGTTGGTATTTTAGAAATGAAAGTGAATGAAGGAGTGCGAATGCCGTACAATCCCGCCCGGATCGATTAGTGTAGGGAGTCTAGGGACTGGTTCATCATGTTATCACAACTTGCAAGAAAACAAAATGGGGAAAATCGCTCCAGAGAAAATATATGGCAACTGTTGTCTTTTGTTATCGCTCTGTTCGGAGGGGAATTATACAAAACGTTGCACTCCATTATGGAATTGGATAGTTGGCATATTTGCAATCTGTAGATATTGGAAGCTCTGAATGACAGATTTTCTTTTCTCGTTTAGCAGAGAAGGAATCTCTGTTCTGAAAACATTTGTAAATAATCTTGATGTTTGTGATAGGAGTCAAATATTCCTAAACTTATTTGCATAATTTCATGCCCAAGTAATGGAAACACATAATGTTACGTGTAATTAAAAAGTCATAAATTTAATTTTTTAAGAACTATATGTAAAAAGAGTCATTTCTCACTTCAACCTCAAAATTTTGTTTACAGCTGAAACTACTGACAATGGTGGAAGTTCCTGTTCAATCAAATCAATATACAAATGAGCAAAGTCTGCACAACGCTGTAGATTTTTTAAATGTGTACACGTTGAAGGATTTCTAAATATAGATTTCTAAATAATTCATTTATACCAGACATGCGTTGCACATTTTTGAAACTATAGAGATGTACTTCCAATTACATTCACGATTCATGATGATCACTAGAGTTAATCTAGGAAGATCAAAGTAAAGGAAATCGACGATTGCACTATCCGGTAAACATAAGTCCTACAAAGTCATATATCGATAAATTGCTTTTTCAAATAATTAATAATTATACTACACTAACTCTAAGTATACGTTGTCAGCATAGCGAAAATGTAGAGAATGACATGGTTTTGCAATTGAAAAGCAGTAAGATTGATGATCGATGGATGTGCAACAAGATAAGTTTCATAATTCATTTCTATGAAAATAATTTTATTTTGGAAGGGTACCTGGTGAACTCAAAGAATACAAAAATTAAAAAAAGATACATTTTCCTGAGAAATCACTAGGTTAGACAGAAAATGTATAAAAACATTAGATCATTTTGAAAAAGAAGAGAATTTAAATCATCTCCCCAGTGGCACAATTCAATTAACAACTGGGAAATATGTGGGAAAATGATTTGATATATATGTATATGTGTATACATGTTGCTCTTTCTATTATATATAAATGTATTTATATTACATATATATTTATATATATATATATGATTATATATACACACACATACAGCGTATGTATATGAAATGATATTTTGAAAGGAGAAAACAACATCGCAAACTTACGTCTATAAAATCAGGCGACACTGTCAAATGTAGGCTGGTATATCCAACGATCTCAAAAAACTTCTAATGGGAGTAATCCTAATTTCTCAATATCCGACTGGAAAAGCACATCTCCTGGTGCTTGGAAATAGTTTCAGTGGTTTTTCCACAAGCTGTAATATTCAGCTCAGCGGGAAAATTCAAGACGCTTGATAGCTCTTGGCAGTAAGGTGTCAGTCCATGAACCTTTACGAAAATGCATTTAATCACCAAAAGCAGCATACATGTCCAAGCATAGGACAAAATTCAAAACTGGATACTCGGAATCAATAACCCGCGGCACAAAACCAAGAGAACACGTTTGTACTCATCAAGAGGTAAATCTGTAAATGACAATACATATCATGACTACCATTTCAAAAGCATATCCTCCGGTGACAGGGCGTCTGACAAGTTACATTTTTTACCCTTCTTTTTTACATCAACACGGCTCTCCGTAAAACACAGATCGCTTCCATCTATAAAAAAAAACAGATTAGATACGATGTGTTATCGCATTCGTTATAGAGCATAGACTGTGATCATCATTTATAATGCATCTGTCGAGTGAAAGCTTAACATCTCTTAGATAATCTTTGATCCCGCAGATATGTGATATCTTGAGAAGTCGTCAAAAATCTGGCATTTCGTCTACCGCTGACGATTATCCAAAAAAGAGGTGAAACATGAATTGCGAACTTCCACGCACACGCTTCTTCGGTAAGTATTCCAGGTATAACTTCACAGACGCGCGATGCGGTGTAGAGTGATGCTCGTTGTTTTACAACGCACACTGGTCGCATCCCTCGATTCTATATAAGGTCACAAGGGGAGGAGTTTGATGAAGCGACAGCCAATGAAATAATAGTACACCAGACCACTCATGAAAGTATAGGGTGGGCGAGTGTGTGTAGGAAGGGTGTGTGTGTTTGTTCATGTGGTGTACGAAATGAATAAAGAAAGATGCATCGATTAGATGAGCATCGCACTGCACACATCCCTCTCTTTGTGTGTGGATGCTTTGCAATACAAGCATGTGTCCTTCACTGATCTGTGATTGGCTCAAACTATCATTCCTAGTCAACCAATAAAAGAGTTATCAATGGTATGGAATTAATCTTCATTTCAAATGCTGAACAGTCCAGAAAAAAGCAGTATAATTAATGTACATATAATTAAATCAATTAGATTACATTTAAATATTAAATCAAAGAGTAAGAACAAAAAAGTTTATTTCCACCATCCAATGTTTTCGTATAAACAAAAATAATAAGAAAAATATCGATCTGTTGAGATTTCAAATACGGCTGCATTGAGTGATTTCAGGTACGGTGTTCGGTGTTGGTGTTGGTGTTGAGAGCTTGGAAAGGCTGCTGAACCGAGCTCCAACACCGACGGTCAGTTTAGAAGAACGATACCGATCACGTGTGCGCGCGTGCGTGCGCGTTAT
>BEXV01000323.1:23217-41961 GCA_003118195.1 Hemicentrotus pulcherrimus | reverse complement strand
AATCGGTGCATTAAAAGGACGTCGATCGTAGTATAGACCTATTGTCTTCGTGCGATTCTAAAAGTCCCTAATATGAGTACATCGGAAGCAGGCGCGGTGAGGCATGATATATTGTGGGAGCAAGGGGGTTTGCAGGTTAAAAATTCTAAAACGTCCTATATATTATATGTGCTGCACCCCTCAAGACATATAAACCAATTTCTACGATCCCTTGGCCATGACCTAACCTACATGTATACCCACAATTCAGGGTTGTTTACCTGTAAACGTATATAATCCTTCGTATCCGTGTGGAAAATAAATATCAGCATCAATATATCAAATGCAAGTTTAAATAATCTTCTCCTTTTTTTAACATCAAAACGAGACTGATGTTGAAGCCTAGCTGTCCGCCATGGCAGATCCAAGTATATGTCGGACAGAGAATGTCCAATGGGTCATGGATGATGAAACAAAGAAGATGATAAAAACAAAAAAGGAGGAAAGTCCAGGGTACGTTATCAGTCCTCCTTCGCTTCATTCCACCTGGAAAGAGGAATCAATGAAGCAAGAATGGACGTTACAAACCGTTCTTACAAGAGCATAGGCCAAATAGTCAGGTCTGTAGTAAAGTTCGGATCAACACGTTCGGTTTAATGATAATAGTACTAGTAATGTTAATAATAATCATAATTAATAATAATGTTACGAATAAAAGTAGTAATAATTATAATGATAACATTAATGATAATAACACAAATCATAATAATCTATCTGGATGTATATAGAGTTCGAAATGTAATACCCTCTCCAGGCCCGGTCATCGGATTCATGCACACTCACAATCATGTGCACAATCTCCCAAACTTCCCCGGTGAGTATTCCTAACATCCTGAGGGCATATGGTAATTACCATCCCACAGGCCTTTGACAACCTTCCAGATCCCCTCTCCTCTCCTGGGTCTAGAGGGGCAAATGAAGATTACGGCCTTGCTAAATGACAGTGATATACAATCATGTAAGTTTCGTTCTTGGGACTGAAGCCATGATGGGTTAATACTTCATATACTTTGAGCATCAAGTGAATGCACTAGACGTGCACCAATTCCATTCACATGATCGAGTTAGGATTTCAAGATTCCTTTAAAGCACGATGCGGCCCGCGAGCTCTTTTGGTGCGGCCCGCGGAGCATTGCCAAAGTTAGTATAAAAATAGCTCATAAATGAAATGCGGCCGCATAGCAGCGATGAAATAGGGTAAAACATTTTATAGACAGATTTCTCTATTTCCATAATTTGTTTTCATTATTCAGAACATATCGACTCGTTACATGACTGATATAAAACTCCTCAAATTCCCTCTCCTTATAAATTAAGGATATTAACATCACTCGCCATGCTAATTTCACTTTGTTATTTCCGCACGCAGGGACGTTTGTAATATACAAATGTTGTGAATCGAGAAATATGTTTGAAATTCCATACCTGTCTTGAAACTTACAACCCTTTTCTCCCGTCATTGAATGTTCTCATGAATCTTAATCGTAAACTTTATAGTCCACTTCCCTTTACGTCGCGTTCAATTGGATGTACAGTGTAATAAAGTTAGGATATTCTTTTTGCTGTGTCCCTGAGTTTGTTTGAAATAAAACACCAAAATGGCATCGACTTCGAGACCTGCAAAGAAAAGGAAAGTTTCAGACGAAGGCATAAACTTCAAATCAGATTGGTCTTTGCGGTATTTCTTCCTAGAAGAGAAAGGGAAACCACTTTGCCTCATTTGTCACCAGATTGTGAATGTAATGAAGGTAAAACACATTGCAAGACATTATGACACGCTGCATCGAGCAAATTATGGAGAGTTACAGGGTGAGGCCAGAAAACAAAGACTTGACAAATTAGTAACCAGACTGAAACGTCAGCAAGAGTCATTCGTGAAACCAACCATTCTCAAAGAAAAAGCTGTGCTCTCTAGTTTCATCGTCTCCCGAAAAATAGCAGAAAAATGCAAGCCGTTTTCAGATGGGGAATTTGTGAAAGAGTGCATGTTGGCATGCTCTGAAGAACTATGTCCGAAGGAAAAACAAATGTTCGAAGGTGTCAGTTTGTCCCTCCAAACAGTCATTCGCAGGATCGTTGATATGGGCGACGACAGTAAGGAACAACTCCGAAATGTAGCAGCAAACTTTTAGTATTTTTCTCTTGCACTCGATGAAAGTACGGACATCTCCGATACATCTCAACTGTTGGTGTTTGTTCGAGGAGTAGATGCCGACTTCTCGGTTTATGAAGAGTTGGTGGAGATGCGACCAATGTCAGGCACCACAACCGGATCAGACGTAGCAGCAGAAACAATCAAGGGCGTTGAGAACATGGGGAAACATGGGGAAACATGGGGAAAACTCAGTGGAGTTACTACTGATGGTGCCACTGCCATGGTTGGTGCAAGATCTGGAGCGGTGACGAAATTGATTGAGCATGCAAATGAACATGGTGAGACTGGAATCGGTGGTTTGTTAACGTCTGAACCCCATGAGATAATGCGATATCACTGTATTATTCATCAAAAAGCCCTGTGCCCAAAAGTTCTCGGATTTGACGAGGTCATGAGTGTTGTTATCAAAGACGTTAACTTCATCCGATCACACGCACTTAACCATCGACAATTGAAGACCTTTCTTGATGAGTTGGGTGCCCAGTATTCTCACATGTGTTACTTCACAGAGGTTCGGTGGTTGAGTCGTGGAAGAGTCCTGGAACGTGTCTTTGAGTTGAGGAATGCTATTGCGGAATTCCTACTTAGCAAAGACCGCGAGTGCCTGTTGACCAATCCTGAGTTCGTGTCTGATGTTGGGTACCTAGCTGATATTACCGGTCACCTCAACAGTCTCAACATGGAACTTCAGGGAAAGGCCAAGAACATTTTGGACATGATTGCCAGTGTCAATGCTTTCACCAACAAGTTGAAGCTACTCAAACGCCAGTTAGCACAAGAAGATTTCAGTAATTTCCATTGACTCAAATCTTTGGGAAAGGAACGCCGATCGGTGCAGGACTACGTTGCAACAATTGATCGACTCATAGAGCAATTCACTGAACGCTTCCCTGATTTCCGCAGGCATCAATCTGACTTTGACTTGGTATCAAATCCACTTGGATTTGACGTTGATGTTGCACCTACATGCGTACAACTTGAACTGCTGTCTCTCCAGAGTGATCCACTCATCGAGGCAGACTTCCAGTGCCAGGTCAGGAACAGGGATTTACTTCCATTCTACCGTGAACTTCCAGGAGAAACAATTCCCCCAACATTCGAAGACACGCCAAGAGAATCTTCTCACTGTTTGGAAGCACATACCCTCTGTGAATAAACATTTTCTCTCATGAAACTTACTAAATCAAAACTTCGATCAAGGTTAACTGACGAACACCTTGAAGCATCTCTTCGGCTTAGTACGCCGGTTCTGAAGCCTGACTTGCTGAAACTTGTCCACCAAATGCAGCCCCAGAAATCACACTAAAAAGTAAGCCTGATTTTTTTCCCCACTGATTTTGTTGTTTGCTTGTTTGTTTTTGCAAAATTGTGTGTTGGGGGGGGGGAGACTACCCACGGCCCGCCAAGCTATGTCAATCGCTAGCTGTGGCCCGCGAGCTTTCAAAGGTTGGCCATCCGTGCTTTAAAGCGTTATATTATCTATTGACCTTCAACTCCCCCATGAATCAATAAATACATTTCACTCATGATTTCCCTGTTTTCATTCGAATCAACTGGTTTATTGACTTTAAAGGATTGGTTTCCTTTTAATCAATTCCCTTTCCCATTCGTGACATAACAACTCGAGCAGAAAATACATTTGCAAAGTATTTTATGCTCACCAATCGAGAGTCTGAAATCTATTTTTTTTTTTTTTAATATACAGTATTGTCATTTTTTTAGTCTGGCGCGCAGAGTAACGGATGAAAATGATATATCACCATTATACGTTTAAAATGTGTTTTTATAACATTTATTTTTGTCATTTTATCTACACATCAAATCGGGCAAACTAGATTTAAATGTAAAGAAACTTATTGACAGAGCAACACATTTCACGTTAAAATAGCGACGCGAGGATGGCCAATTTACGCTCTACTTTTCCTTGGAATGAAATCAGCCATCGTTAATGACAGGTGATTCCTCGTTCCAGAAAGAATTCTGGTCTAATAATTGTCCAACGTATTGATAATGATGTCGGTAAGATGCAAAGGAAAGAGTACCATGTCCTTGGCCGCATTACTCTCTAAAAATACTACGATCCTAGGCCAACGAACCGAGCCTTTAAACCTCTGTTCAGCGTTGGTAAACATTAAATTTGTTTACTCCTGTGATATTTACCCCCAAAAGGCCACATGAATTTTATTTTATTTCCCTCTGTTTGTTTGTGTTTAAGACACTTTTGTTGTACAAATTAACGTTTTGGGGCTATAGAGAAATAACGATCAAGTTTAAGAAAATCCCTATCTCTTTTTTGCACCCCTGCCCCCATCCACTTCTTAATGCAGCGCACGCACAAACCTAAGATATTGACAAAAGGGATAAATAAACCACAGAATGATGTGATTTTAAAAAATACAAATAGTGATGTTTATTAGCATCTCGATATAAACTGGAATAAACTGGAATCTAATTCCATATTGTTGGTCTGTTCAAAGAGAATTTTAGAAAACAAGTCTCTCGAGGAATACAATTTCAGATCAAACATAGCCAATTGACATAGATAATTGTTACATAATTAGGTAAATGGGCAAGTAATGGGCAAGTATAGTGTTTGTAATAGTATAAAATTCATTTAGATTAAACACAGGTCCCTGACAAATTAGATGTTGTTTGGCTGTCGTTTAACTTTAACAAAATACTGTCCTTTGCTGGATCCAAGACTACAAGGATGTATCGAACAAATAGATCCTAGACTACAAGAGCTTTATACATCATTTTAGAGCCAGTAGGGCGTTAACTCTGCATGTGAAAAGGTTTATGAGTTAATGCTCTTTTAGCTTTCTACAAACGAAATGTAAGTGTTTGGTCTGACTGTGGGGCTGTGAAACTACTTCACCTTTCTGAGCATCGATTCAACACTTTACTTTTTAGAGTAATTCGAGCTTCCGAGCATTAAGTAGGCTAGGTCATACATCTCATCAAAGAAAAAACAAAGGGGGAAAATACATCAGTGAACTACAGACTGGTGGGGATAATATGCCAAACTGAAGACTCGAGGGATGTAACGAAACTCCATCAACCGTAAATATTTAGCAATCGTGCTGATGATTACTCCCGTTTAGAGAAATTAATTTGATAAGAATTCGTTCAAGCAACGGATCAGACACCTAATCTTCCTGTCAAAGACATGACACACAATTAGCTGACGTGGTACTTTGGCGGACGATGTGATTCAACATTACCAGAAACGCCCGAGGTGTCACCAAATAAACATCAGCAGAGGCGAGGAAAAGCTGTCGAATAAGAAATTAAACTCTTGGTCTACCATACAAATTGCAAATTAACGTGCCTTTTCCTTGTAATTGAAACATAGAACGCTTATTTGGTAACTCGGAGATAGATATTGGACACAAGGGCTTTGACTTTGAGGTTTATAAAGCTCAGATATCTCTTTTCAAGAGGAAAACCTATGCCATTAAAGATATCCTATGAAATAATTGTATATTTAAGATAGTCGGAGTTAATATTTAATTGGCACAGGATCGGATGTCAAACTGAACAAAGGTTAAGTTAACTGTATATTGAGTATAGGGTTACTAAGGCCGTGAATGAGACGCATTGTCATTCTCACAAAGAGCAAATATAAGATAATTTTTTTTTTTTTAATCATATACAGCTTCCTTTATATTAACACAACTTTAAAACATGTTTGCATCTTCTTTAGATATCTTATTTCTCTTACACAAAAATACATATACTTTGACAGTGTGATCATTGCGTTCAACAAATTATATACTGGGGCCCAATTCTTCAGGGGAAATATTTTTTGTTAAAGCTACAACTTTGATCATGCTAACCACAAGAAGTCTTGCTGAATCGTTACTGAAGACATATTACCTGACAAGCACGTCCCCATTGCACCGTGAGTTCTCCATGTTCATCCCCATACACAATCCACGCATGCTCTGGAAATTTACGTTGAGCCACGGTCATAACGGTTCTTAGGGACGATGCGTTCCTCCGAATCTCCCTGTTTTTCCGTTGTATTTCAGAATTATCTTTGTATGACAATAATTCGTACGGCGTTTGTAGCATTTCGTAATGGCATTTGTGACCGAGGCTTTAGGGAGGGCGAAGAGAAGACAAACACTTTTCCGGACTACTCTAACTGAAGGTCGCAAACGACACACAATAGAAGTAATTAATACCCAAATATTTTTATACCAATATTGTGCCTTGCCCCATCTTAAATATTTCATGGAAAATCCGACCATCGTTTACCGTTGCCCCACGTCGTAATAAATAGCAACCCGTTTATACGTACTATTAAATATTTAAAGAATACATCCTAAATCTGTTCCTGAAAAATACACCATCATATCCCAATCAACTCCCCCAGGGTCCAGCTTTTCCAGGCACAGAAAAAGAGTGTCACCACGGCTTACATATAAGGTTTAGTACTTGGCATGCTATGTCACTGTGAAGAAATTGCCTGGAAGCATTTGGGAACTGTTGATTATGTATTTCATGAGAAATGATGAATGCTGTGACGATTCGGCAAGATTAAATAAAAACAAAGTTATTCATTCTTGCTGGGGAAAAAACATATCTTGTACACACAAAAATAGATATATGGAACAACAAACGTCTTTTCTCTTCATATTTCGACGATGTTGATATCACTCCCACGATAGTCTGCTAAACTGACATTTATAAATGCGAGAATGCTCACATATCGTTTTACTTTTTCATCTTTAATAACCGAACTTTCTCTTTAATCATAGTACTGTTCGGAAAAAAAACTCAAAAGTATACTTTTCTAGAAGACAGTGTGGCGAGTGTGGATCCTTCCTGTTGGGCCTAGTTGTCAGAGGTTACTTAAAGTGATGATTGAATTATGTTTGGTATAACACTCTCCTACAGAGAGAGGAAGGTTGCGTGCTTTGGAAATTGTACGTTCGGGAATTATCTGTAATCATAAAACAATAAAGTCATAACATTTCTCAAACAACAGCTGGACAGCTTGCCAACGGAGAAGATCGTAAAATGGGTCATAGTCTTTGCATCAATGTAATACTGTCCATGACGTTTCGATGGAGACTGCAGAGTGTTTTAGTTATAACATCGAATGAGCTAATAATTGAATAACAAGAAGTAACCAAGTCATACATGATCATGAATGCTAATAATTGTTAAGTAAATAAAATGAGTTCTGAAGATAAATAAATTCGACAGTTTATTAATAAAACCAATGAACAGCATGTGTGTACCTAGTCGCCAGAGATCTCATTTTAAGGTCCCAATTTTCTTACTGTTTTTGCCTGGTATGGTTTTTAAATCACCTTCTTACAAATAACTTGTTTTTTCGTTCATTTTCTCTTGTAAAAGCAAAGTGTAGTCTTTCGTGGGTGGGTGTTAAGTTGTTTCGCGTACGAATATGCAGCTTGTGCCCCAATCACCCTCACATAATTGACGCATGTTTTACTCTAGATGACAATCTTTAAAGAGAAAGTTGAGTACTTGTCATGCGACTATATTGTGAAAAGAGCTGCATGTGCGAAATTGGAAAAAGGTTGCATTGGTGGTAGATAAGATAAATGTTGTATTCTGCGAGATTTAAGAATTATTAGAGTGAAAATAAATCGACTCATATTTCGCCGAGCACACATGTACATTTGTACTGGACACAGAAATGGATATACGAGACTTACACACAAATGAAGCATGAAAGTTGAACCTAACTCCTAATTTTATATTTATCGTTAGACTTCAAATATGACTCCATTTGAAGAGCAATCCTTTTTTTTTAAGGAATTTTTTTTCTAATATGATATATTATACAAATCTATGAAACAATGGGAAATTTTGCAGTATATTTTTCATCTTTACCTGAATTCACCCTTCTCTTTAAATGTAACCCTTCTCTCCATTTTTCTCATTTCGTCATGTTTACATTAATCCAAACATCCGTCTTGCGTCGATTACCCGTTGACGCCAAGACCAGCTGTGAAATACCTTAAGATGAAAACTTCATTTGTGGTATTCCTATCACATGATTCGGTGACGTTCAAGCTCCAATCGATTGGCAATATAATGTAAACTAGTTTAACTTAAGACGGTGCCATCAGAAGTTATTTCCTGACCCTCTTTCTCATAAGGAGATGTGGCACATCTGGAGTTGGGATTCTTCTCGAAAACAAAAATGTACTTGATTGAAATTCGACGAATGCATCATGCCCAATATTCCGAAGGCTTGTAATTCAAAAACCATGGGAATTTACTTTACACAGAATGGTTCGATAATCTGAAAATGGCAATAGAGTCGTTTATCAGAACATCTCATGCATTAAGTCGTTCGTTCGTATCCAAAGGGTTCATTCATAACGATATTTATACAGCAGTCATAGCAAACGTTCGGCAATTAACGAGCTGTTCTGTAATAAAATAAACGTGCTTAAAATGGCAAATATCCTGTTTGAATCGTATGACCTACAAAAAAATAGGGAGACATATACGGGTGAAGGTAAAGAGTAAATTCCTTTACAAATTTAACGAATGATCTATTGGAAAGCTGATATTGCTGACGAGCTTTCTTGATTAAAACGGCCTTGTCAAATAAAAACCCCTGTTTAAAAGAACTAATTTCAGGCTATTGTAAATTTATCAGGATTTAATACTTGCTTTAGATTTCTATTTCAATAAAATGTTGCAAAATGTATGTAAAATCAAATCAGAGGCCAAATTTCTACTTCATATTTTCAAAGTTATGAATAATTCTTTAATGCAGTAACTGTAATCTCGGGAATTTACCCAACATTTACATCGCATCAAAAAAGTATTGTTTTTTTAGCAATACTTTTAAGGCCTTCTTGACAATGTGCAACAACACAGAATAATATCATGCACACACAAAGAACACTACTGCTAACATGTTATTCTGTCAACCGTTCCCATCATTCGAGTGGCCTATTTCTTTTTATAATATGTTTAGCCTCTTGGAAACTTGACCATGTTCATAGAGCTGACCCGCTCACCAAAGGTACGGGGTTTTTTTGTTAAAAACACAATCAAAAAGTATTTCGAGACTTGTATTGCCTCTGATTTCCTCTGCTTCTGTAACTTACATTTTTTTCGATCTCTCATCAGCTGAAACATTTGATTTGCCACTTTCTGTCTCTAACTACTCTGTCTTTCCCCAGCATCTTCTTGTTAGCCGCTTTTTATCTTCTTATTGTATCTTCCTTTTGGTTTAGAAGAAAGAAAATAAATGAGTCATAATATTCTTCTCACAGGTCCCGTAATGACTTTGACACTCTATAATCATTAATCCTTTGGAAGGAATGTCCGCGACGCACAGTTATCACGATGCCTTGCAATAATCAAGCATGATGAAGTTGATGATCTTTCCATTCTAATACTGCTGACCTAAATTTCGAGTTCTGGGGAATAGTTTTGTTGTTGGAGTTTTGTTTTTGTCGTGCGATTTGACAAGTGTCGGGGATAGTAAGGCATTAGACTGAAATGTATGAAGACGTTTCTTAAATCTCCACTGCACCACATTGCTACTTGCGCCCTCTAAATAGCAAACAATGCCTAATCGGTGCCCGTTGGTCCCCCATTATCACCTTTTTCTTATGTTTATTGAGAGCTGAGAGATCCAATCCCCCTGGCCAAACTAGTGGAGACGGGATTTAAGATATAGGGTTTGGAGATGCATACATAAAAGTAATGTCTAGGAAGTGAATAGGAAAACATAGCCTATACTTTTGGAATAAATATTATACATTACATGCACACATTATTAAAGATATATTACATATATATATACTTTCGGCTTAAGAAATATAATCATGTTTACCGCCGTGAAACTGTTAGACTAAACGGTCGAAATTTAGAATCAATTACTTTTCGATTAGATATATATGTGGATGTGGGTCATATTTGCACTAGGTTGGCTCTACGAGTGATACCGTTTTAAAAATAACAGTAAGATCTCAATTAGCTTATAAGGTAAGCCGGCGCCGGCAAAGTCGGGAGATTGAAACGAGAAAGATTCGAGAGGGGCCTGTTTACATACGTTATCAAATGAAAAGCATTCTAAAGAAGGAATGGCAAATACTATTTTTGGTGCACACGATGAATGCGAGATGATAATGATGATGATGATTGCTTCTTGTAGAAGGATGATGACATGGCTCCTGTATAAGCAAAGTTTATACTACGTTTATAGTTGTCATTCTGCACTCTCTCTCCCTTTCCCTTTCTTTGTATATTTTTAATCTGTCACATTCTCTATTTTCCCTATGTGTCTCTCTCTATCTTTCCCTATCTCCTAATTGTCTCAAAACCTTACTCTTACTTCCTCTGTCTCTCTTTCATTTTCCTCCCCTTCCTCTATGTCTTACTCTCTCTTTCTCTCTCTCTCTCTCTCACTCACACACACTTTCCGAGTTTCCCTTCCTTTACACAAATATCGATAAAGCAACTTTAAAGAATAAATTACACAAAATATTCTTATATCAATGTTAATTTCAATATATGTTCTGGGTGTGGTATCGACCTTATCATTCTACATGTCATAATGCCCACATGCTAATCACCCCTTTGATTGACTTTATTATGTTGTCCCTTGTAATTTGGATTAGAGTGAATTATGACTACATACTTCCATGTCTGCTTGTCTCGTTACGCGAGTAATTATTGACTAACTTAGGAGCATGTCCGTTTTAACGAGTGAGACGGTGAAAAAGTCCGACGTGCTCTTATTCAAAAATTAAGTGGTGTTACCTGTCCTAATTCAACCGGTTGAATGCTAAAAAAATGAAAAGCTGTGGATGCAGCAGGAAGAAACATGAGCAACAAAAGCCATATTCAAACAATTTCCTACTCGTATATGACAATTATAATTATGTTTTGAGTATGAGTGCATGGATATGTCTGACTGTATTATGCGATGTGACATTCGGACCGGAAGATATGCATTCGGGCATTTTTCCGATGAAACCCCACCGCGCCGAGGCATGCGGAAAAGACAGATGAAGACAAATAATGTTTAGCAAGCTGCATAAACATCATTAATGATTCTAAGTTTGTGAATATCGAAAGGGTATTAGGACGTATTCCAGAAATAACCCGAATTATCACAATATTCTACGCCGTTCCCGGGCCTACCTACTCTTGAAATTCCTTTCATCCATCAAAGCAGTTCGATGTAACTAGTTGTTCATAACAACGACAAAAAGGCGACCCCTTCTCTAAAGTCTAGTTCAATTACAATATTAAAAGTTACTTTATCAAAAATGAAAATATTTGCGTTAATTACACGATCGCAAATCCTTTCGAAATAATTTATGTAAGCCAATTTTAATAGGTTTGTCCATCACCTGTTGAAAATGAATGTGCCAACATTACGATGACGTATTACGTAATCCAAGCAAGTTTTGTTTTCCTGTGGGATATAGAATAGGGTATTTAAAGCCCCACTGTCCTACTTGTAGTTACTTGCTCCCTCTATATAGAAAACTTCCCCAATCGGTGCATGTTGGTCCCCCATGATCCTCTTTTTCTTATGTTTGTTGAGAGCTGAGTTAAAGAAAATACAAAGTTTTAAGAAATTTTGAAAATTGGGTGGATAGTGATTTTTTACAATTTTGATAGATTAAGATGCCCCTGTGGATGTATTATAAGCACTAGAAAATTTAGCCCCTGAAACACTTTTGATTTTGAGAAAAATTGAATATAAAAATTTACCGGTGCTCCCGGTAAATTTTGATGAATTTCAAATAGCGCCTACGGCCGTACAATGATAGCTGCAGAATATGTAGTTCAGATATAATAATTTCCAAACGGGAATAGCTAATTGGTAGATTTTATTCAAGAAACGATGTTTTATAGCTTAATTGATATCTTGACCTTGAGAGGGAGCTATACAACACAAAGAGTTTATTATTTACAATCTCATAATTTTAGACTCGAGTTCAACTGCGACAACGATCACTGTATATTGTAGGATCGCATATGCTTTCTATTATGTTCATTTGAACCAAGAAGTTACCAGCAACCAAATTCATGACCTAATATCAAGACTTTGTACTACCTTTAATGAGATAGCCACCTGTCAGTGACCTTGCTTTGTGGTCTAATCGCTTCTGGCCCAGTAGTATTGACGGTCTTTATTAGGCCCGTGTGTTGACTTTTCGACAGTCTTTGCAATAGTGTTCCATGAATATACCCATACAAACTTTATCAAGTCAATGAAAGGGATCAAACCAAGTCGAAATCCTTCACAACATGTAAGGGTAATTAAATAATATATCTAGAACCTCTTTATACACAAGGGCTCCTACCCGCAGGGGAATGAGCTGATAATCATCATTAAAAGATATATTGCTATTAAAACAAAATCCTTCTATTAAAAAGTACTCAGAATGTAACTTCACGTACAGTACATCTACATCTAACGTAGATAGCACAAAACTTATAGTATCTGCTTATCGAAGGAAAGAAGAGAGTTGAGACAAAGCTCTGGATGTAAGAATAATGTATATCTTTAGGCTTTATAACTGAACAATAAAGACGGTTACTTCAAGCCTTTGCATGTTACAACGTATAGCCATAACCCTGACAAAAGGGTAGAAGTCTGTGCTGATTTAAAGCCACGCCCTTTCAATTACCCACTATGAATTATCTCCCACCTATGTTCACATTGTCCAATGTTATTTCTAATATAATTCATACCATGTTAGCTGTCAGTATAATGACGGCCAACATGACAAGCATATACCCAATTAGAACTTCAGAGGAATTTCATTGCAGTCAAAAGGAAACATGGCGATCCAACATGATTTTTTCGTTTGCACAAGAAAAATAACAATGTAAGATAAACGACGACTACCAAAACAGACAAACTAAAAGGAGGAAGTGATGACAGAATTGTCTGACTTATTGATATGTGGTCCTGCGTTTCGTGCGTGAGAATATGTTGGATCTGTAGTTCGAATAAAATTCATACTGCTGATTTCATGACCGCTTCCATTCATAAGGCAAGAGGTAGAACGGTGCATAACTCTTTTATATGGCGCGATTAAATGTGGAGTATTTCCTGAAATGGACATGTAGAGATACTTTGTATATTTTTAAGAAGGGCGAAAACGAGCATCGCTTTGATTGTAGCAATTTCATAAATTTTGTCTGCAATTTTTTATGACTATCAAATTTCATGAACGCAAGAACGGTTGATTTTTTTTTATCTCTGCTATATACATATTGTCACATTATTTTCTGATCCCCCTTCTGCATTGGTTTTTCAAAAAATATCGGATTGCCCAAATTTTTTTTTTTGTGTATGTTTTACTTGAATGCTACGAAACCATGTGTATGCTTGTATAAGCAACAGGGGATCGACGGCTTTAAATCCTCTCCGAGGGACCTGGTAATGCAGAATAATGCTTTATCAAAGGGCACTGGCGCATCGACTTGGTTTCGAACCCGGGACCTCCCGGTTACGAGACCACTGCCTCACCACTGAGCCAGCGCACCTCCAAATGATATAATATAAAGGAGATTTAAACAACCGTGGGACTTCGATTTCTACATCAAAATGATGTTGAAAGTGTAGTGATTACTAAAAATGATCATGATTAATCAAAGTCCGGGTGTTCATTAGACTAAAAAGACCATAAAACCACGAGACGGATAATCTATCTCACAGGCTATTGGTATCGTGTTTATTAGAAGGACTACTTTGTTTTATTTTCAGAAGTTATGACAATGATAGTTTGCTATGTGAATACGACATCTACTAATTTGGATTTTTATTAAAATACACATGATCTGACCCTCTTGTGTGCAAAAGGACTATATTCCGATATGGTCAGAAGACCGATAGTGTATCACCCGACTACAATTTCGTTATATCAGTCAATGAAAGTGCTTATATCCAATGCAGAAGTGTAGCAAAATGGGCCTAAATTCCATTACCGCCTTTACGGATCTGGCCTAAATGCATTATTCATCTCGCAATGGACGCCGAGAGGATATCGTTAAGCACTGATGGGTTTTAGATTCTGTTCAATTTTCTGTTCAAAGCTACCAGCCTTCTGATCTTGGATGAATAACACTGCTACACATCAGTGATACGAGACGATGGGTTGGGATTAGGGACTGTGCAAGCCCACCCCACCCCTAACACGTGTGACACTCCCACCATTCGGCCAATCGTTACCTCATATCAGGCACCGAGGCGGTGTCTTTGTAGTAATTTTTATAGCTTTTTTTTAAATATAGTATTGTTATGACGATTTACACATCCAAAAGTATTATCGCAGAATAGCTATTTTATTCTCAGCTTTCTGTCATACTTATTCAACCTAACAATTGCCTTCCTTCCTCATTCTTTCTCTTTCCACCCCATCTCTACTCTTTCCCATCTTTCGTTTCTCTCTACCTTTTTCCTTTTCTCATGTTCAACCTTTCTGTCCTCTTGTTATCTTTCTCTCCTTTGAAGTTATCTTTCTAAATTACAATCTAATTCCTTTATCATGTTAACTCTTCGATATAGATTGTGCAATTCCATGTGCATTAACCATGCACACACACACAAACAGACGCATATATGCTTCATTGTTTTTTTTTCCATGTAGACATCGCAAATCATTCTATAATTGCTAACGCGGAACTGTGTAGATCTTTGTACATTCTTTTAACACACCTACCTTCTTTTTTATTACTTATTCATTTTCTAATTAAAGTCATTTCCACCATAATAGAAACATTAGTTCCAAAAGATGTGTCATGAACATCGAGGTTACGTGTCCATACCCATGACACCGTCATTCGAGACGATAGCATAATCATGTGCCACAACTGTGCTTGGAAATACCCCAGAGCTCTTGATTGTTCTATCAGAGACATCTTATAAATCTATAATTGCTCCTGCAGAACTGTGTTAATTCTTTGAAACCTTCCTTTGATTATTTATTAATTTTCTAATTCAAGTCACCCCCCCCCCCCTCCCACACACACACATGGAAATACCATAGCGATCGTGTTATGAAACATGCGGCACGAACATCAGAGTAACATATGAACGGCATTCGGGACGAGCGCAAGCATTCCATGCGCAACGACTATGCAAGGAAATTCCCCCAAAGTTCATGACTGTTTTAACCCTTCCAGGACAGGATACATTTTTGGAGCAAAATTGATCCTGTATCATCTCCAAATTGGCAACAATATTTATCTTTTATTGCTTGTCAATTTAAAATGTCATGTCTCTGAACACGATATTCATGGGCGAGAATGTTGTTAAATAGTTGAAAAATTGCCATTTTTTAATCTCTCAACGTGTTGCTGGTAGTGAAATGAAAACAAATCCATTTTATCCACGCACCTGGCATACTTTTTAGGAATCTTAATCAAAAGTTATTGAGCCAAATCACGAAATGTTGAATGATTGTCACAAAAGGGTTAAGTGGTATAGGTACGGCTTATAATTATTCTCTAATTTCTTTTGCGGAACATATTTTGTGTTACCTTTCTTATATTCATTACTCGTGTTCTCATTTTAGTCATTTCATACACATATTGTAGGTTTCCTTTCAACAATTATGTGCTGAAATATTTTAATGAACATCAAAGTTACATATGTTGGAGACTTTCCAGAGGATCGCAAGTATAAAATGTTCAACAATTATGCACGATAATGTCCCACATTCTTGATATTTTTTTTTAAAAAAGATATTGCTTATAATTATATAATTGCCCAGATTATTAGGACTAATGCGTTTGTGAATTCCTACATTATACACCTCCCTCGTATCTATTAGCCATGCTGACATGATAATTGAAGCAAGGCAAAACAGGCACTTTAAATTTCCCTGTCTTTTTCTTTCTCTCTCGATTTTTTCTTCTTTCCTTTTCATTTCTTTTCCTCTAAATAAAGTATTTGGTCACCACATTATGAGCACATAATTTCACTATTATCGATGATTATGGTAAAGGAATTGATGATTGATGGAACGTGTTCAGATTTTCAATCTTACTATTTGGGACTTGTTAAGAAAAAAAATAGCCAAATGACTGAAAGTATTTTTTTTTAACACCTTACTCATGAAAATAAATAACATAACAAGTGACAACAAGTCCGTGTCTGAAATTTGAAGCCTCGAATGGAGTACTCATAAAAGATCTTGCTTCTGTGAATACTAATTGGACAATTTGCAATGGGAAAAAATGGTTTAGCTTTATTTATTCAATTTGTATTTATTTATTCCTGAAACTTTATTATATGTGTGAATTTTTTTCCCAAAAGACTACTGAATTTACATGACTTTTCAAAGATTTCGAAATAACGGAAGAGCGAGCGAGAAAAATACAAAGGGAAGCCTTCGATATTCAAAACTTGGGGACAAGTTTTGAAAATGTCGTTTAAAGGAGTCACACCAAGAAGCAAAAGTGTTTTGAACTGATGCAAAATTCATATCATTGCGAAGGGAAAGCCTTACTGATCAATTACAACAAATTTCCTCTTCAAAATATGTTTTGGGCCCGCAGAAATCAACTTTCAAAAATGTTAGTTTTGAGATCCAGATTTACTGCCTATTCGTATTTTTTCGTATTTTGTCGTAGTTCTTCGTGTGACGTCACACCCTGGACACGGCTGTTAAAAAAAGGCTGCTAGCTTCCGCTTGGTCTGCAGCTAGACGCACTAAGCGGAAGCTAGCAGCCGGTACCGAGCTGTTTGTCCAGGGTGTGACCTCACTATTCAGAGCTCGCTACGCTCGTTTGTTTGGCTTACGTTCGGGGGCGCTTGGGGGTTTAAGAAGGGTCTTTAAAAATGGCATTTTACGCCTCTCCACGATATCTATATGATTTCTCAGCAAATTATTCGTGTTTTTCAAGAGAAAATCCTTCCATTCATATGTAATTTGTTCTAATTATCAGTTTTTAGTAAATTTTCTTTGTGTAGCTCCTTTAATAGGCAACTATGGCGAAAAATTAGCTTTTTGAGTGTTCTAAGAAAATAGCCTTAATTGGTATTTTTGTTTTGTTTGAAACCCGCGTTAATTATAATCTCAATTCACACTTCAACCAAACTAACACGTTTTCACAGTAAATGCATTGTTCCTTAGATGTTATCGTTCAGAACGGAACTAGTAGGGCGTACTTAAGAATAATTGCAATGACGGTAAGGAGATACAGGAGAGAAGAGATGGAAAAGAGAGGGAGAGAAGGAGAGAGAGAGAGAGAGAAAGGGAAGCCCTCGATATTCAAAGACCGGACAAATTGAAAATGTCGTTTAATATGTCATTATATCGCAATCATTTATGTTTTTTGATTTGTTAGTGTTCTAAGAAAAGGGGCCGTGATCGTTTTTTTTTTTTTTTCGTTTTTTTTTGAAAGCCGCGTTTATTATAATCTCAATTTACACTTCGACCAAACTAACACGTTTTCACAGTAAATACCTTAGAAAAATATTACCATGTCTTCTCACTGGGTACTCTATCCAATACTCAATTAACAATTCATAGTTTCACGCTTGTTATTATTCTTCTTAATAGAAGCCCATGTTTTTTAAAGTATGATGCAATGAACGGTGAATACGAAATGAAATTGGCTACCTGTAAAGAAAGAGAGCAAGACACAGTTTGTGTGTGAAGGAGAGAGAGAGAGAGAGAAAGGGAAGCCCTCGATATTCAAAGACCGGACAAATTGAAAATGTCGTTTAATACTGAAAATCTTTCTTCATAACTCTACATTTCTACAACACAGCCTCGTACGCAATTTTTCTCGATATCTTCATCTTGATCTAAACGAAGCCACACGTTACCGACAAAAATTCATGGCCATACATTAATTGCTATTTGCTGGTTGAATTCTAAATAAATAGCAATTGTACCATATTTGTTCGGAATACAAATGTCGATTTCGCCTAATGGAAAATTGTTATAGCTTGGATTACAGAGGTAATGAGTTTCTGATGGATCTTTTGTTTGATAATGTGCGCTTTGGTTTATATTGAACGTGGTCTTCGGAAGAAATGAGAGCAAATATACAAGTTATTTTGATGAAATTTAAAGTGGTTTTCACGGTTTTCTCTTGTGCATGTATGTTTTTGTATGTTTGTGTTTTTTTCTCTTCTTTCTTTTGCACGGAAGGTTTTTTTTTTTTTTTACTTCCTTTCTGTCTGTTCTATTGAAGGTATAACTTCGTTTTCTGTCCCTCCCATCTCTCTGCAATTGTTTCCATCAACATTATTCTTCTGTTCGTGTCTTTTGTCATGTTTTGTGTGTATCTTCTCTCCTTTCATCACTTTTTCTTTGATATTCCCTCTCATCAAAATCACCCTCCACTCCACCCCCCCCCTCTCTCTCTATATATATCTCTCTCTCTACCTTTCTCTCTTTAATAAACTGTTGGTTCTTTACATTCGACATATCATTTTTATCTCTTCATCTTCTTCACCTGCATGTTGTCTTATATTCTTCTTTACTCTTCTCATTACATAAATATTTTTCGCTAACGTCATTCTATATAGTATCGTTGTGTTCTTCCTCCCCCCCCCCCCC
>BEXV01000323.1:0-11476 GCA_003118195.1 Hemicentrotus pulcherrimus | reverse complement strand
CCCCCCCCCCCCCCCCCTACACATTTGCAAGACGCTCCGCTGCCCCTGACGTTTCGCTCGCTACGTTATACTGTGACTTTCGGATTTCAGTGTCCCTCATCAAAATATAAAACAGATCGACGGCCCTCGATCATGGTGAAGAAAGTGATGTAATGTGTGTATTAGGTTAAGTTAAACCTTCTTTATCAAGTGAGCCAACCCTCCTAAAAAATAAGAGCTTGGTATCAATTAATTCAGAAATACTTTGGAAAAATTGAAATGTACTTTCCTCTACAAACACAAAGATTGGTAGGCGTTGATCGATTAGAGCAATACATGTATCTTAAGTTGAATCCAAAGATATTGAGTGGGCCAATGTCAGGAGTCCACCTTAAAATCGTACAATCTCGTGACATTAATCAAACCAAATAAACATAAAAAGATGTAATCCTCCTTGAAAGCAAAGTGAATCATTTCGTTTTTACTTCAGCACTACCATACAATTTTCTCAGAAACAGCCAAAGTTTATATAATTATTAACCTTGTAACGCCTCCTCCGGGGCTCCCCAAACACACTTCACGTACACCCTGGACGGGTCTGACGTAGATCAGGATCTTCACCCTATTAAAGATATCGACAGTCCCCAACGGTAAACTTAACCTACAGCCAGCTGTCAGTCTGTTTTCCAAGAAGAACTCGGAATGAAGACGGGATAGACAGCGTGCCTATTAGAATACCCATGAGAGGTTTTTCCGTCGGTTTTGAACATGAAATCCCTAGCTCGCTTTAAGTATATTAAACGGGAGTGAGAGCACAACTCCCACTACCACTCAAAGGATGAGGCTTGTAAAAGCACCATGAGAACCATTTCAAAAGTATATCGTCTCAATGAGGACATCGGGAAGACACCTAAGAATCCAACAAAATTTCAATGAGACTCATTTATTCTGAAATATCTCTTTTTAGAATAATATATGATGCTCGTATTTTGAATACTGTATAGCAACAAGGAAACCTCTTACATCAAGAGCGAAAATGGTGATAGGTACACTTTGAATGGTCAAAAATGATAACACGTTATATACTATATTACATCCTCGGTAAAATATAGATGGAAAATACCAAAGAACGTGGATCAATCAACCCATCATTTCAAAAGCGAAAACGAAATTTCAACGTTATTCATTGACATTCTAGAAGAGGATCTTTGAAGGCACTTTCATTTCTTGTATCTTGATACCATCCCCGTGGGCGTTTGATATAGGTCTTATTTTCTTTCTTTTTCCTTTTGTGTTCTTCTCGTTTCGTTAACCCTGTATGTGAGAGGCAGAAAGATAAGGTTCTGCCAGGTGACCTTCCCTTATACAAATAGCAAAAAGGGAGAAGGCAAGTAAGCTATAATCCATACTCTATTTTTTTTTTCTCCTCGAGAACAACGCCATTACTGGGGGTCGAATGTATGAAGAGTGATAAAATGCGTTATTTTTACGTCAGCACCATGCATCAAATGACAAATCGGATAAATCATTTTTTGTTGGCCAGTGCGTACGCTGGGCCGCCAACAACATGCACAGACACAAACACCTACACCCACGCACGCATAAGTATGGTGAACATGAAGGATTAAAAACGGTCAAAGCGGATCCGCTACAATAAAGAACACATATCACTTTCCGCTATGAAATAAGTGGGGTAGGTGTCCTTTCTGGGTCAAATTTGGGGATTGAATTTACTCAAATTACATACGGTATTGGTCTCAATACAATTTCCTCGCGTGTTTTTGTACAACTTTGCACACTCCTTGCCAAAAGAATGGACGTCTTCGTTTATGAAACCATTTTTGATAGACAAGAATATGTGGCAAGACTCCCCCGTTGCACACACAGACAGGATGTTCCTGTTTTTGGCGAACATTGTAAGCGCAATCTGCATCCATATAAAAAGGCCGCGAGCTTGGGAAAGTATACTGAGTTACCGGACAAATAGAAAAGGATTTTGTGACGAAACACAATAATGACATCCGACTTTAGCAGGGAGTATCCAAAAGTTTTCGAAAGGCACCAGAAAGAAATCTAGAATTACTCAAACCAAGCTCCCTGACAATGCAAATGTGGAAAAGGAGCACAAAGGGACTGTGCCCCCCTCCCCCTGTTCATCCGTTAAAAAGGTCATCCACGGAACTTAGGGGTCAAGACCTTAATCATATCGAACCTGAATGCGCGCGCGTGTGTGCGTGTGTGTGTGTGTGTATGTGGGTGTCGGTGTGTGTGCGTTTGTGTGTGCGTTTGTGTGTGTGTTTGTGTATCTATATGACTATGTGATTATGTTTGCGTATCAACTGTCCCATCGGTGCCCCCTCCCATTTCCTGTTTAAAGAGTCTGGCTGTCCAGTGTGTCAAAGAGCAATAAAGGAACAGAGTCGATCAATATTTCAAAATAATAACATTTTGGGGCTTTTTTAAAGCTCACTGGTAGATCGTATCTCTTATTACAGTAAGCGTGTCTTTTCTCGATGATACAAAATAAAATACGTGTAACATTGTTTTGTTTTTGTCTAACTGATAGGGGTTTACTTCGAGTTTGTCAGCAACTGTCAAAAAGAGTTAAAAAGTAAAAATAAAATATATACAAAGCGGCCCACAAGTCTCTAAATCTGACGTCAACGTTCGAAATTGAAAGAAAGTACATATGCCTCCGGACTTGAATAATTCAAAGGGCGTGTCATATCACTCACCAGACATTCCCCCAACCATTCTCCTGTTTTAATATCTTTTGATACCTGTCATTTTGCATCCAATAACAAATTCATATGACTGTGCATGATTCCTCAGATGAAGACACAACGTCATCGTTATAATACATTATACCCTGAAGGCGCACCACATTAAATACATGTTTTGATATATTTACTAGTCTGTTATTGCTCTTCGTTCACTTCTTCTATTCACTGCTGACTTCTTTAATGTCACTATTCACACATAAAGTTCTTGAGGTTATTTTTTTCATCACTTTGTCGATATGAGTATAATGTAATGCTTAACGCATTTACAAAATACGTAGATAAATGATACGTGGTACGGTTTCGAGCCAAAACAAGTCTCTGATGTAATTTTTTCTACTTTCTTTTCATGGAAACTTTTAACAGGTCCATTTCCAGTACCTTTGGACAGCTGGGATTATCAAGCCTGCTATACTATTAGTACTGTGTAGGCGCAATGAGCATCGGCTAAAATGATTGGTGCGCGATTTAAAGAGAAGGTTGAGTTCTGGGAAGAGGTGAAAAATAATTTGTGAGCGTTATCATTCTTATTAAGCAAGTGTGGAAGAACATTAGATAAGACATGTTCCCTGAAAAGCATGGCTCTTCATATTCTAAATATGTCATGTAACATCGTAAAACTCCGGAGTATGATTTTTACGCCACGCGTTCGTGTAGTCCTATATACATTTTTCTGTGTACAGTGTTTGTAACTTTACCAAACCTTGCATTACACACAAATTCTTATATGCTAGATGATCAACCTTTTCTGGTCGATTCCACACCGTTTCTTTCACAATGCAATCGCATGTCCACTTTATCTTTAAGTGTAGATATCATTATTATAATTACCATCACCATTATTATTATGATTATGATTATGATGATGATGATGATAAGAATGTGTTAATGAAGGAACCCCCACCGAAATATATATTTATCTTCGAATGTTATACAATGAGTGTAATGGTTTGTTCAGTGATTAACTGAATTGGAGATGAGAAAAGTTATATTTTATTGTTCGTAAGTTATTGCGTTGGTTAAACACAAAGCTCTCTTTTAGGCTAAGGTAAAATGTACAACATACATGTATAATACTACACACTCATTACTACTATATAAACCTTAACCAAAAAAACGCGATAGAAATATATTAAAACGTTACTGCAACGCGCAATATATCGGACAATCATAAACAAAACTACACAGACGTGATGAAAATGCAGTTATCTACTCCTCGAAAGATCGAGGAGATAAAGTAAAATAAACTAGGGAGGGCGCGGGTGGGTTGAAATGAAATTGCAAAACCATGACAATTGAGTCTCAAAATGCCCTGTTTATAACGTAAGATCAACGTTGATAAGAATAACTCATTAACGCACAGCAAATATAGACGGCAGTTTGGTAAATCTGGAAAAATACTACTTCTAGTAGAGACAATATATAAAGACAGGACATACAAACGGGCTTTCTGAATAAGTGAGGTAAAAGGTCAGTTGGGTTGTTTTTTTTTTGCTAAGATATTTCAAGTCATAAATTAAAGGCCTGGCATTGGTGGTTTATGGAAGGTATTGACATTTACCAATCTAGAAAACACCAACCGTCACATGTCAATTTCCAACAATCAACAACAAAATACAACCATTTTCCTTTTTATTTTCTTCATTATGCGGATTTTAAAAAGTTATGGTTCTTGAATTGTACATTTAAAAAAAACAATTGTAAAATTGTATTATCAATATAATGTATTGAAAATGCTTTTTTTCTTTAATTATCCTACCGTATACACCCGAGTGTCCATTTCTTTCTATGATGCCAAAAACATCATGGTTAAGTATGAGATGGAATCACACCAAATAACACACTCCTTTTGTTCATAAACCTATGCCTATTGCAAGATATATCCTGATAATAATTACACTGTGACGCCGCCTAATATACTCTTAGAACAAATAAAACTAAACTAAAGTTGTCTATCGATGTGCAATCGATCAGACAATACGATCACTATCTTTCACTCTACGTAATGTGCCGCATGTATAAAAATTAGCTCAAGGAAATTGAAGTAAAAGTTGAAAACATCGTGCGCAATGAGTGGTGTGATAATCATGATCAAACTTACGGCTGATCTTCTCATGATAAATAAAAGGCAAGTTAATAGCCAAGCTACCGTGAAAGGAGATGGAAAGAAAAATCAAGCATACGCTGAATAAAAATAGCAAGCTTCCTATTCAAGTAAGTAATTGTTAGCCATTTTGCAAAGCACTTTGCAAGAAAAAAAAAACGTTTGCTTGTAATTTCTATGCTCTTTCTTGGTTATTTTATGCATACAGCCCAGTGCCGATGACTTATCTGCAATATCAAAGTCAGAAATGATTTAAATAGACGTGAATGTCAGCTTAGCTTCCCAAACCCTAAGGGTAAATGTCTAGAATACCACTACCCTGGCACCTCAAATGGATTTCTCTATTTTATCTCTCCATCTCTTTTAATATTAAGGTTGACTGAATCTTTTTTGACTTTTCCTCCCTATTTGTCTTTGTCTTTCATCCTCTCCAAAAAGAAAAAAAGTGTCCCGTTTGATTAAACATCACTTTCTTTTCACTTTCTTTCATTTTATTTCTCTCTCCCTCTCTCTCTCTCTCTCTCTCTCTCTCTATACATATATATATATATATATATATCAAAATCCGATTCCCCTACATTTTGCCACTTGCACTTTCCGTTTTTATTCAGGACGATTGCTTTGTTTTGAAAGTTACGTTTTCATATACTCGATATAACACTGAAGTATATTTTCGTAAAGGTAAGTATAACTAGTAAGAAGATTCATTAATTGTATCATACTTTCGAAATTCTTCACATTTCTGTTTTCCATAAACCATCAGCTAAGCATTATCAGAATGCAGTGTCGCTTCCTTCATTTTGAGAATGAAGAACCACTGTAACGTTATGTGTAAACTAAGGACAACATTTCAGAAAAAAATGTAACACAGATTGTCATAAAAACGTCCATCAATGTCAATATAAGAATTCAATCATTACGTACTGACGCCAAATATTACGACACGAAACTTTGTTTAAAGAGAAGGTTGAGTTCTGGGAAGAGGTAAAAAAATAATTTGTGAGCGTTATCATTGTTATTATGCAAGGGTGGAATAACATCAGATTAAACATGTTCCTTGAAAAGCATGGCTCTTCAAGTGCCTTCATATTCTAAATATGACATGAAAATACGTAAAAATCGGGGGGGGGGGTTCGCCATGTGCTCGTGTAGTCCTATGTACATCATTCTGTGTACAGTTCTTGTAACTTTGCCAACATTTGGCCAAATTTCTTATCATTTTGATGATTCCAGAACCTTGCAATACACACGAATACTTATATACTAGATGATCAACCTTTTCTGATAGATTCCACACCCTTTTTTTAACAATGCAATCCCATGACCAGAACTCAACTTTAGCTTTAAGTTGGAACCATGGAGTCCTTCACTTGAAGTCTAAATTGTCTATATGATTCAATTAGAATGTTCATTTATTCACTGTTAATGCGCATTGGAAAGTGTGGGCTTCACACGTTTTTATCCTTGTGATTTTTCCATTAGGCGCTTGACGGGGGAAGCAAAAAATTCATCACTGTCAAGAATAAAAGCTTGGGACTATCTCTTCTTCTCCTATTAAGTAAATGTCAGCAACATTCAGAATTGTTTTGCCACCCAACAAAACATATTTTGTGTAGGTGTGCATGTGCATGTGTGATATGTATGTGCGTGCGTGTGTATGTGTAGGGATTGTGTTCTTGTCTGGCTCTCTTGAGGCAGGGAGGTGGGATGTCCGCCAAGTGAACACATTAGGTAGATCTAAAAATAGTTACAGAGCTGCAGAAAACCAAAAACACCACTGAAGCAATAACGCGGTTGTTTTCTTTATAAACGATGGTCAAAAGCAAGCCTGTGGCTACATCTTAATACGTCATCCTCTTCTTCTTCGTCTTTTGTCAAATGACTGATTACATATTTCATACTTCCTTCCCAGTTTCTGGTAAACATAAAGTCGGTTGCACCTTTTGAAAAGGGCGGCCATGGGAAACATTATTGCCAATTTTTAAAGGTGGTCATATTTCGTATGAAATTACCTGAGATTAGGAAGATGACAAGTGAAAACAAATAATGTATTCTAAATATTTATGGGATGACCGTGACTGCATGAAGACAGGGACTGTTTAGGCAATTAGGGTGATAAATTTTCCAAGAATTTAATTTTAATAAAAGGTAAAGTGCATTTCCATTTCCTGTAGTGGTCATACATCTCATGAGTTTATATGAGCTTAGAGAGACGACAAGTGACAACAAATAATGCATTCTGCATCTGTGAGACCCCCCCCCCCCCCTTGACTGCTTACAGAGAGGAAGTGATGAAGCGATTAGTAAAATCAATTTTGAAAACTATTTCCTTTATATTCAATTAACAAAATGTACTTCTACTTGCAACCTGAATATAACGAAAGTAATTTATTTTTCTAAAAGATCATGTTATACACCATCCATATCCATTAATTTTCTATCATTCGTTCGCTACATCTATTATTAATTTTGTTTTACATATCAAAATTAATATATTTCTTTAAGAACTGGAATTATATACATTTAGGAACACTGGGTCCAATGTGTATTCAGCCCTACTTTTAATTTTGGATATGACAGGTCATCTTAATAAAATGAAGTAAAAAAAATATTAGATGCATCTCAAGTGAGATCCTAAATTAAGTACACTGTGGTATCCATCCAAATAGCGCACCCATAAAGTGATGATGCTCTTGTAAAGTTGTTATAAGCACCCGGGGTGCGTTAACGCGGACGTTAGTTATGCTCCAGTAAACCGGTTTACTAACATATTCAAATTTATGGATATTTCATTCCTGGGAACCTAGTGACGAGTTATAACATTAACCTGATATGAATGAATGAATGAACTGCAATACTCGATGCCCAGTCTTTATACAGGAATTGTTGCTTTCTCGGGCAAGTCTCGGATAAGCTTTCGGGCTGTCAAGAACATCCTTAGTTCAAAAAGTATGCATACAATTTGAATATGTTAGAAATCCGGTCTACTCCATTGGGTGTGAAATTGTACATGTAGAAAAGATAAGAATAGCCTAGCTGTCTACCTATCAACCATTTTTAATCTTATTAACTTACGTTTTATGAACCGACAAATAGGCAAAATTGAGAAAGAATTCTATATCAAGCAAAAAGAAAAGGACATCACCTTTGTTGCTCTTGTGTACCCTGTGGGCCCTTTTTTCTTCCCTCCTCAATAAAAAAAAAGGGCCACCAGAGTCGCCCAAAATGCTGAAACTCTTATGCTGCACTCTAAAAACTGAAATGTTAAATCACCATTTGAAAGGGCCGATGAGTGACCATTTCTTCAATATGGAAGATTACCACTTTGATCATGCTGGATCCAACGTTATTAAGGATGTATCTAGCAGGTTAAAAGTATCAATCTAACATTTTGAAAGATGTGTCGCTCCTCGGTCTCTTTGAATGGTGATTTAACATTTCAGTTTTAGTGTGATCATAGAGAAGTTCATAACAATGAAATGCCATGAAATAATGCCAGTCGCCTCTAGAGCTTGTTTCATGATGAAGGCGCAAACCGCCAGAGAATTTAGAATTTAAGTGTTTATTACTATATTCGAAAACACAATTTTATTCTGACTTTCAATTCCGCATTATCGATTTGCACAGCTTTCTTTTCTTCAATGAGAAAACGCCCCGCATATCACCAACAATTTTTCTTGACGAAAATATGAAATTATATAGCTCAACTAATACTAAAATGGATTTTAAATTCAGGGCAAATGAAATTGGCTGGGGTATTGGTGTCTTCAAAAATCAATCAGATCAATTGTAAGATCATTTTGAGTCTCTTGACACCCCCTTTGAAAAATTTCAGCTTTCAGATTTATGAAGCACTGGAATGAGGGGCAAAAGGCGGAATGGAGATCAATAGAGAGAGAAAAGGGAGAAGAGAGAGAACACAATATGATGTTATATGTTATTTCATGAACTTAGAACAAATTGATTAAAATTAGTTTTGTGTTTGTGAAATTGCCAATCCTTTATTCTTAATGCACAAACACAAACATCTTGTTTTAATAAATAAATATAAATAAATGTTTTTATCATGCAAAGGCGTTTCCTACTTCCAACAAGATTACATAATGTTCCCCAAAATTAAGCCCGAGGCAATTCAATAGCCTTGAATATCCACCACCTGTTGAGGGAACACAAGTAGTTAATTCCATTCAACGCAACTGTATTGTATTGCATTGTATTAGTAATATTGCATTTTACTTTGTTGCTTTTAAGGTATTAAACATGTTGAATAATTAAAGTTGGACAGTACCACCTGTGCGCTTAGAAACATCTGTATAAAGCGCCCTATAAATGTAATTATTATTGTTATTATTGATGGACATAATATCTAAACATTGTTTCTATTTGTGGTTATAAAAGGGTATTGAAATTGCCTTTGAGTTGATTTAGTGAGAGTATTTACGATCATGTTTCCTATACATGTACTGAAATTACCTTCGATTTGATTAATTGAAAGACATTGCGATTATGTTTCCTGTACATTGTGTGAAATGTACAGCAAGTCTCCCACATATACATCTGGGATGGGATGTATACAGTTTCACGCAGCTGCTCCTGATGGTCGTGTTTAAATATGGTTTTAGAATATTTGGGTCGCAGTATCTCTTCGGAAAATGGAGTTCTAACTTCTTCTCTCACACACTCCCACACGCATACACACCCACGAACTCAAACCAGAGCACACTTTTCTTACTCTGCACATAATCTTTCTAATTTTCTTCTTACTCCACACATAATAGTTCATGTGTTGTTTGTGTTTGTCTTTGTTTCCCACAGTTCGATATGCAATTTCATTTTCCTAAGGATTTTGATTTCACTTATCCGATGTTATTTTCACCGTCACTGATCAAGCTCTCTCTCTCTCTTTAACGATTAAGAAAAGTGATAGCTGACACAGTACAATAATACAGGATTCTCTACCAGATTAAAAATACGGGCGTGTGTGTGTGTGTGTGCGTGACAGAGAGGGAAGGTTCAAAAACGCACTATATCGAATACTGTATAAACTGGATATGAATAGAATCTGTATATTGCGATAAAAGGATCTGCATCTACAATCTTATGCACGCCCTCTCAAGAATGTAAGGCCTCTCTGGGATGTAAGGCTTTTGACCGAATGACTTCTAACTTTAGTTATATCAGCTTCCCGATCGTAATATATTCCATTAAAACATGTCTGACCAAGCCTTAGGGGGGGGGGGTATTTTCCTCGAAATCTGCTACATCATTGACAATGTGATGGATTGAATGGATTGAATGTTTCGTACAATCGAGCTGTCAAAACATATCTATTCATGATATCTTCTATCAGTTAGTATTATAGAAATTTAACAACTTGTGGAGACAATGAGAAGGACACCAATGGAATGAGGGAAAGAATAAAAAGATAAGACGGTAGGGAGAAAACAAAAGAGAAGTTAAAGGTTTGTTAGTTTTAAGGCTATGAGAATTGAGGATGATTGAGAAAGAATGAGACTAACCGACGTACAAGTCATGCTAATAGCGAGGACAGAAACTGCATATCAAAATTCAAGACTGCATGGGTAATGTAGAGGATATTTCAAAAACCTGTTCGAAAAAATACGGTTAAGAATAGACATTAGTACATCAAATCGTGATAGACAAAATATAAGGACAACAAAATTATAAAAAACAGCGTCTATTTACTTTAATGTTTTTTATGTACTAACCACACTAAATTATCATCATTAACTAGCTACACCTCTATAGGATCTTACCGTGGCAAAACATTCACCTTATCAACCCTACCTTATGCCTACCTTACTACTTTATCCATCATGATTTAGGGATCGGTTCAACATTTAAAATTGGTCCACATTATAAATATTGGGGGGCAACTGCCCACATTGTGGCCCTGATCCTCTATCGAAAACGCCTATAAAAATTTTTCAACTAGTCAATGGGGAATACATTGTCCTATTGCCCTCGGCTTCAGCCAGCCTCTAGCTCGACCCTATTCAATCGATCGTTCTTCGCTCGTGATTGCGAGTGCAGCGTGTAAGCTGATAATGATTGGTGGAGAAAGTTAGATGGTTGGGACGTGAAATCGGGATCTTTACCAGCATCTTGAAAACCAACACGAAGAGCTGTAGAAAGAGGAAACAACAACAAATTGCAGGCAAAGGATGATTGGTGAAGAATTTTCGGCGGGTTGAGGGTGAAATTGAAATCGATCATTGGATGTAGAGGACAAACATGATTCCTTGAAAGGATGCATCGTGTGAGCTGATAATGAATGGCAAAGAATGTTCGATGGGTGGGAGGTGAAATTGGGACCTTTAACAACATCTTGAAAACAAACATGAGAAACTATAGAAGGAAGAAACAATATCAGTTTGCAGGTAAAGGATGATTGGGAAAGAATGTTCGGAGGGTAGGAGGTGAAATTGGGATCTATTACTAGATGTTGAAAACAAACATGATTACTAGAAAGAGTGCAGGATGTAAAGCCCCGTCACTCCAAACTAGTCCTCACAAAAAGGGTTGTGGTCACGGTATAATGTGCAAATATTGGATATAAGTCCGTTCATATTAACTTCGGATCGGGTTACTT